>CANYBF011353340.1:0-10913 GCA_948192965.1 Dalechampia spathulata | reverse complement strand
GGTTGTCATGGGGACAAAATATCCTACATCGGAAAGATACAGGAAAGGTCTTGAGTTTATAAGGGGGAGGGCTGCACATCCTAACAGGCATGTCTTTTGGGAAGAGGGTAATGACTCCACCCGTGACAAGTGGTATCAGAGCCTACCTGAATCTAACTCCGATGTCTCGCCAAGCGCCCCATGTAGGGTAGGCAGGGGGCCCCACCTGTGACGAGGGCGTCACAGGATTGGGTGGGGGAGAATGTCATGGGGACAAAATATCCCACATCGGAAAGATACAGGAAAGGTCTTGAGTTTATAAGGGGGAGGGCTGCACATCCTAACAGGCATGTCTTTTGGGAAGAGGGTAATGACTCCACCCGTGACAAGGTGCTTTTTATTGTTTACTGGCATATCTTATGCTAGGTCACTAGGTCCATGTTTGTTGCAATGTTATTTTAATCAAGGTCACAGCAGATGTAAAATATTTAATTGTTTCTTAATCAGAATTATGACATCAGGAATGTGATCTAACCAATACGTGTAGTTGTCTGTGTGTCACTTAGTTTCTGCAATAAATCTCTGGTATTCATTTATATAATTCCGGAAATAACTTTTCACATACCAGATACCATAAATGCAAGCTCATCTAGTTCTTCAAACTCCTTTCATCTCAAAGTTTATCTTTATATCCGTAGAAGTATCATATCCAAATATCTTGCACAATGGGTGTTTTAGCATTTAGTTATAACTAAACCTATAGGGTTAACATGTTTTGATTTCCTGAGTGGTGTGGAAAGTGATATTTCTTTGTTTACATTCTCAACGACCTGCACCTCTGTGATGATAATCTTGTAAGCATAAAATTTTGTTACTGGAGTTCAGCAGGCAATGATTTTGGATCATTGGTTATTCATTCATTGATTTCTGTATAAATATTTCTTCCATTAACAGCCTTATCAACCTAACTACACTGTCCCACCACCTCCTCCATTAGAAGATACAACAATTGATATCAGGTAAGTTTCACATACGCATAGCTTTTGATTTACTGCAATTACTAGATGAGTTATATTTGATTTTGGTATCCCCTGATGTGCACATGATATTTTTATCTTGATATACGTAATTTTATTTTACAATTCACTAAGTTGGATTCCTTTTATGTTGCTATTCCCTGACCCCACTGCAGTCTCAATAACTAATGTTTCAGTTCAATTAATGGGTTTTGGAGGAATTTTGTTCGCTAGTGGTTCAAAATTTTCTTTCTGTGGATCAATATCATGTGTTGCTATCTACAGGGTGGTATATGTATGCTATTGCTGAATGTTTTGTAATCTTCATTTCCTTTCTTCCAGCGAGAGTTGGACTATCGCAGGGACTCCATTGGATTTGCATGATCCTCGAATCTTGGCTATGGCAGCAGCAGAGCGTCATTTGTTGGAATCTGAGTATGATGAGTATGCTGATTCCAGTGCAAGTGGAGCTGCATTTTGCCGTTCTGCTGCTTTAATTGTAAGATGTGTTTCTCTTCTAAACATCGGGTTTACAGGAGCAACAACTGTGGTGGCACCTACCTCTAATCTCTAAAGTTCTATAAGAATATAATATGATTGTGATGCATACTTTCTCAAAGTGCTTAGAAAATTCTGTCATGTTATGCATCTTGTTGTTTCTTTTGCCATATTCATGGTTTTCTATTTCTGCCATTACATTGTTCTCCTGCATCTGGATGCCATTACATGGTCCGGTTTCCTTCTTTTTTCCGTTGCATAGACAATTATTATTTATGAGCATTTTTGGGTTATTGTTGGATTAAGAAAAAATATAGGTCTTGCATTAAATAGGGTTGTAGTCTTGACCTTCGCTTTATTTCTTGGCAGTTAATGGCTCTTTTACTCTTGAGGCATGCTATGTCCCTCACTGGGGACGGTGATGAAGATGCTTCTACATTTTTCTCTGTAAGCAGCAGATGTTAAGTTTAAATTTGTTGTCATGCAACCATAGTTTGGTGGTAGTGCTGATTTTGTTTATGCTTGACAGCTTTTCCTGATACGGGCTGCTGGTTTTCTTCTCCCATGTTACATCATGGCTTGGGCCATCAGCATATTGCAGCGACGAAGGCAAAGACAGGTTGACTTTCGCTTCGTGATATTTTTTTTTCTCTATTAGTTCCTTTTAACCAAAAAGGGAAAATTTGTCGATGCAATTAATTTGCATGTTTACTTGGAAGATCTGTCAGGTGTTGACAGTTCTATTATTCTCAAACCGTATAATATATGGTTCCTAAGTTATTTGTGCGGCTTTTTTTTATGAATCAGGAAGCGGCGGCACTTGCGGCTTCTGAGGTTGCATTCATGCTACAGGCAGGGCAGCGGAGAGGCTTGCAATTCAGAATCGCACCTGGGCCTGCAGTAATTCCCCATCAAGCTGCAACTCCACAGCAAGAGCCACTTCAATGATGAAATGAATGGGGATGTTGCTATAAAAGCATGAGTTATCACCTCACTCGGTGCTTTGCATCATGTAAAAGTTCCTATTTACACATTTTTTTTAGCCTTGTGACATGTGTGTACATATCTCTGATCACACAGCCGGATTTATGCTGCTTGAAAAATCAGTTTTTTTTCCCTCCCTCTTAAAATGAGCGAGCTATTTGTTTTTCGATGAACTTAACATCAGAATATTACAAGCTGTGTTGTGGTGAATTGGCAGTTTGTTGATGCCGCCACTGGTATACACATCTGTTGGTTCATGTTGTATACACTATACGGGAACCATCTTGTATTTAATGCAGGTGTTCGCCAAATAGTCTTACCTACCCTACACGTCGAATAAGTCCTGTCGTCCAGAAATATCAAGGCTAGATGGATCTGGGTGCAATGGATTCTGTTGTTCCAACTCATCGACCTTCTGAGGGACACATGCATACAAATTTGATATATGAATTTATAGAATTGTCTTAAATTTATTATCAAGTGTTTGAATTGAATAAAAGTATATATTTTAGTGTTTCTGCTTGTGTCCGACACGTGTGTTAATATGGATAATTTATGTGCTTACTTCTTTGAAATAAGATGATTGAGCGTCTAAAATGGATGATGAAGTGTGGAAACTTTGTTGAACATACAGATGCTAATTTCATTAATGTATAACTTTTCATATTTAAACATTAAGGTATCAAATGTTTAGGTTAATAGAGATGGAGGTTGATACTTTTTTTTAATATAAAGTTATTATTTCATTCCAAATATTTAACCATCCCTAATGACATGAGTGCTCCTTAATCCAAGAGGTCCAATTCAAGCTAAGTGTTAGTTAACTTGCATTGATTTACTTATTATTATATTTATTACTATGATCCAATTTAAGTCATATTCTTAAATGCATCATGACTCTAATCAAATCATATTTGAACTCAAAGAAGAAATTATTTTATTGGAAAGTGAAAGATATACCAACCAAGTTACAGTATGTTTAGAAATTAAGTAAATTTTGCAAAAAATGGGCTTTTTAATTCGTAGAGGGATTCTTCTTTGTAGTGGGTACTCGTCTGTCTTCAGGTTTGTAGCCCGAGAAGCATCCATCTTACCATGGTGATCGACACAAAATGGCTCTTATTACGATTTCCTCTAAACTCACCAACCTTAACCAACATTGCTTCAAAGAATTGGCTAGTCTTGACACTGCACAAGGCACTTGGACAAAACAACACTCCAAAAGGATCGATCATATTCCATCCACGAATCGTGTTGACAGGTCAAATCTCACAAGCAAGCGACCAAAGTTGGCCTTCCAAGCAAAAGGAGGTCAGGCTTTAAGCTATGACTGATGCACAAGACAAATGAGATGCCGCTAGTTGTAGGAGCTTTTCAATTCCAAGTTTGCTGGATGATTTTGCTTTAGCGAAAGAAGTTCTTTCTTTTTAATAGAATATGAGTCTCTATTGTAATCTATAAATGTTTCATTAAACCTTTCACTTGTATGCACACACAATGGTTGAGAAGAAATCTAATGCAATTTCCACACTCGGTTTCATCGACATGCTCTTCCAACAGGGGTCTCGTAAAAATGATTGCTTTTTCTGTGGTATAATAGCAAAATCAACAGTGAAAAGAACTATAAACCCCTTACAGATCTTTTTCAAAAGCCTAAGCTTGCATTTCCTCCAAATTCCAGCAGCCCATCATAAAAAATGTGATCCTCTATTTGCCCATGTAGGGCCAAAACTAGAACTGGAGTTTCCCATGGTCGTTTGTAGTTTTAATCACTGAATATCAAAACCTGCTGTCTCTGTTCTTCCTGTTAAGTGTGAATTGCGCTGAAGATGCCTTGCGTGATACTGCCTGCCAAATCATATCCACAGCATCACCAGGCTGGGATGGGTACCGATATTCAAAGTGCGATGCGATTTGCTTTAGTCTTTTCCACATCATAATCCACTTGTCTCGATCAATACCTCGAAGGAGGCTCAGTAGGTATCCTTTTTTAATAGCATCAGATGCACGCACGAATACACTGAATTTAGAGTAGTCTAGGACATCTTCAAATGGTAGCTCAATGTCATCACTAATTATCACAGGAATACAATGACTCACAATGGCGTCGAAGAGGCGATTTGAAGATGGCGTATCACCAGCAATATTCAGGCAGAACTTCGATGAGGCCATCCCTTGGCTGGCTTTATGGACTCCATTTCCTTTAATAGTTCCGAATGAAAAATGCACATCTTTCTCATCTTTTAAAAGGTAATATAATTCTTGGCGAATTGCTCCTCCCTGTGAACAACAGGAAATCAGAAAAAGTGAAAAGCTACCGGTGCATCCTAAAGAATTTCACGCTTGAGTTGTAAAAGAAACAGGAAGAGCAACTTACATCCTTCCTATATATTGCTCCTTGGAAGAATGCTAATATGGGACGTTCCTCAAATTGAGGCGATTCGCCACTTGGAATGGTCCTCACAACATGCTTGTAAGGGGCAATTATATCCTTCCCAAGATTTGCAATTTCAACCGGGTACCTCCCAAAATCTGCAAGCACAAACATGGCAGAGCCCAACATTTTTCTAGCATCCAACATGCTATTGGGATGGTGAGCCACAATCAAATGATCCCTTCCCCCACATCGCTTCCATTCATCCTTGTCCATCAAAAATTGCACCAATCTGTTTTGCAACATCCTATTCACACTTACTTTCTGCTCTCCATTAAGTTTAGAATGTCGATTGTAACTCAGAGACGAGAAATATGGCACGAAAATTACATCTGCTTGACTAGAATTATCTACTCTGATTACATGGCAAGGTCTGACCAACTTTGGTCTGTTTGATGCCAGAAGATCAAGGGTCATCCAATACTCTATGCTGTGCTGCAAATTCAACCCACCTGGGTACGGCGGGATATGCTTAAGGTTATCTATATTTGGCCATGTCTCATTTGCCTCTCCTTTCCAACCCAATAATCCAAAGTGAAACTCAGGCGGTAAATCATACATATATACCTTTAAGAGAGCCTGATTTGGTTTACAGGCATTCTTCATGTGCTTTCCAAATGCAGCCATTTTGGAATTTGGACAATTCACCCCTCCACTTCTCATTGATGGCCTAGATTCACTATGAGATGGCTTGGAAGAGGAGCGAACTCTGATAGGTTCATTTTGCACTTTTGATTTCAGGCAAGCCGATGTACTATTAGGGACAGCAAACTTGAAAACAGAACCAGATGGGAAAGAAGTACTTCCAAGTTGAAGCGACACAGAAGAAATTATCAAAAGAAACGTAGAAATTGGAATCAGGAAGAAAAATAACCTAGAGGGAGGCCTGCTTTTCTCAGACATTGATGAAACTAGAGAAACAAACTACTCCCAGTTCCAGGTGATACACAAGGAAAGAAAGCAATTAAACAGCAAATTGAGTCAAAGAGCTCTACTATGGCCGATCAAAATGCATCTAAGCTCCAACATCAATTCAACACTTGATTAACAGACTTTTGAAAAAAAAAAAACCCTTCAATTCCAAGCAATGAAAAGAACTAGTTTTTTTTTTTATATACAAACAATATCGATCTCCAATCAAAGGCTAAACCCAAAATTCTGTTCTTAAACCCCCTTAGGATCTTGAAAAGATATTTAAGCAGCCGCCTATAGCATATCCCTCGGCAGACATAAATGACTTCAGTGTTCCAATACCCACCAACTCTCTTTAAGGAATAGAAGAAAATATAATAAATTTTTACTCTTCCGCCGCATAGAATCGACGCTTATTCTCTTAACTGTTACTCGTTACTCTCCCAGAAAGACGCGAACTTTGTCGAGCCATCAAAGGGAGCACTATACCAGCAAGCCAGGTGCATACCTAAGCGTCACATTTTACAGCTAATTAACTACATTTGCCTTAATTGAAGCAAAAAAGGTACATTTTTCTTGATTATGAACATCTAAATAATCTTAAATACGCTTGGAAAACGATATCCAAACAAAAAGAAAAGCAAAAAAAATCAAAACTTTACCATCTGGGCATGCACAGTAGTTAATAATCGAAGCTGGGTCAACAAGAAGGAGCAAGAAAGAGAGAATTCCTGATGGGTAATCTGTTAGACTTCGAGGAGTTCATCGCAAGCACACACCTGTTCCAGACTGTAAACGCTAAAAGTAAAAGTCTAAAGTAATGTCTTAAAATGTTCAGAGAAAAAAGCTTGAATACTGTAGATCACTTTCCTTGGAATTTGCGAGAAGTCAATCTACTTTAGAAAAATTTCATGTATATAATAATATTGTATACACAAAAGAGATTCATTGATAACATGTACAAGAGGCTGGGTGTCTTTGTTGAGGATGAGACAAGTGTAAGCGTAGAGAAGAGGAAGGAGATACAGCAAACATCTATCGTGTCTAACTGTTGCTTAATCGAATAATCAAGTACACCATTAAACTGTTGGATCTGTGGAAGCAAGCAACTCCCCTTTCTGACGGGAGTCGAACAAATCTTTTCAATAAGTGTTGATGGATGAAATGACAGGTAGTAAGAGTTATTAGGGGAAGGGAGTAAACAAGTCAGGTATTGTACTACATTAAGTTGGTCTAACTACTTTCAACGCTAATCCCAAGTAATAATATATTCAAAAATCTGCTATTTTTATAATTAAATCTTTTTCATTGTTTTAACAATATAATAACTACCCAATTATTTAATTAAAAATCACTTTTTATTTCAAAATATTTTATTACGAGGCATGCCTGAAATTTTTAAAATTATTTATAAATAGCATATTAAATTATGAATATCTATTTAAAATTACTGATGATCAGCGGTGGATTTGGAATATGGATTAAAATAGGATCGTTTTAGTTGAGAAAAGAATTATCGGTGAAAATGAATTAAAGCCTGCCGATGATCAATTGGGATTGATATCCAATTAATTTAAATTCTAACTGAAAGCTTCACATTTTTGGGTCTACAAAATTACATCAAGTTAATTATAATAAACCCAACAGAGCCATAGAAACAAATTTCATTTTCTGGGTCATTACTAATAACAATACATAAAAATGGACTTGGGTGGGTCTTCATCGGGTCGGCTGATGGATGGTCATTCTCTTCCATCCACACTGTAGCAACACAAGATAGTATAATTTAGGGTAAAAACTTGCAATGATACCCAAATAGGAAGAAACAGGAAGGCAGGGGGTTGGGCTGATCTAAGGGCATTTGGGTCCTCCACGCTTGGTCTTCCAGTTGTTGTAGCAGGGGCAGACATTTTTGTTGCCATAGAAGCCTGGAGGAACACATAGACACTTGGCACAACACTTCTGGCAGAAGAACATGCAGGGCTTGTGGTACTGTGTCTTGCTGCACCTCCTTGTGCATTGTGATGGGCATTCTGCTCATTTCATCAATTCATGAAACATCTTCCGTAGATTAGAAAAAGTTCAAAATGGCATGTGAAGATTTTGGTAGCTTGAATGCTGACAAGTAAAATGATATACTTACGGTTGCTTTTCAGGCTCCCAGGACCGTAATTTCCCTGAATATTGTAAACTTGTGTCTTAGTGATGCAATTAGCAGAAAGATTAAGGAAGACGAAAACAGAAACTAGAAATTACAACTTACACTGTCAAAGTGGTATTGAGGATCATTTGCCATGACCTGCAAGCATGTTCAAGAAAACAAAGTTGTCAGGCATCAAATGGAGTGAGAAGTTAAATGTCGAAGCAAGAGAATTGAGAATTGATCATGAATGATATACATTTTAGGCAATGGAGTTAAGTCTTAACCTGAGTTGTAACCATGGAAATGGCATGGATAGCAAGAAGCAGGAGGCAGATAAGCTTAGGCATTGCCATCAGTATTACCAGGTAAAACCAGACTCTCTTCTTTGGGATTTGAAAGCAGGAAAGGAGACTAGAAAAGAGGGGAGGCTTAAGGAGCTAACTTTGCCTTGGTAACGTTGTGGGGCTTTTTGCTCGCTTCTTAGTGCCAGTTGCTAAGGTAGTCCATTCTATAAATAGACCCTCTTAGATCTTTTATAAAAATTAAAAAAAAAAAACCTATTCAAGGACTAAGTGGCCAATAGATTGTCTGATCTAATGCGGTATTTTTCTGTAATAACTCTAATCAAAGCTTGAATTGACTCATGTCCTGTCAAAATTTCCATCATACCCTTCCATGCCATTTTGGACATCTTGTTCTCTTGTTGGATAATATATGGGATTTATTTTAATGGATCCCCAAGATAAATTTATATTCATCATTATGGATTATTTCATTTCAAAGTAAAGAATTTATAAATTTATATGTGCATATATATATATATATATATAATTATCATAATCTTATTTAATACACTAGATTCATATAATTTTTGAATAATAATAATTTGCATAAAAGTGTAGACAAGTTGTACTATATATTGTACCACTTGAAACTCATTAATAGCCATTTATTACCAACTTCAGAATTTATTACAAGGTTGGTTGAAGTAATTTACATGTGGATGTGTTGATGGTCGGTCCCTTGCATCTTGTTTATGTCCACATATATTTTCCCACTGTTGTTTCTCAAAGTTGCTGAAATTTAAAATGCCATGTGATTGCAGTTGTGAACTGGGCCAACGATCTTTCTCAGTCAGTAATATTAACTTCCACATTTATATTTATCATCAGGCATCTTTTGCCGTAGCTGAACAAACCATTTTCAGGACTCTCAAACATTTCAGGCCTAATCTAATGTAAATGGAGGATCATTCTGACGAACAGTAACATTGTTTCTGAGAAAAACCAATTAAAGAATATGGGAATGGCTAATGATTTGGAGGGCAAATTGGTAAGTGGATGATAGCAGTGGTAACATGGGGAGGCGGTTAAGTGAGTAGGACATGTCAATAACAAGAAGTTGGCGAAGTTTGGATAACATTGAAGATGATGGTCCTCAAAAAAGTGATATTCAGTTAAAGCATGGAAAAAGAAAGGAAACTCTTTTAAATAAACATAAAGAAATGAGGAAGGAATTCTTCTCTACTTGTTTCGGCCACACAGACCAAAGCCCACCAGCGCTTTGATGCAATAAATCGTTAGATAAAACAATATATAGATGGCAAAGTTGTCGCAGTGGAAAGATCTTGGATGACAAGATCATCAAGTGATGTTGTATGGTGGAGTATGGAATTAAAACTAGAGGAGAATCTGAGATGCTACAATGGAATAGAGGAGATGAATAGTATCCATGTGCACCCATCTGAAGCCAAGCAACAAAGCACATGCATTAACTAATAAATTGCTCTACAAACGACAGCAATCCGCAACTCAAGCTGTAACCCATCCCATCCTGTCTGTATTATATTATACTATACCATATTTTCTACTTATGATTAGATCGATAAATTCATTATAATCATCATTTTCAAACTTTATATAAATACATTATAAATTAATGGTGTAAATAGTTTTTACTGATTATAATATATTAGTAGAAATGAAATGTAAAATTCTGAATTCAGATTAAAAAATCTCAGACTGACTTTTACCTGCATACACATATAGTCCAGTTGCATGATGTTATATATCTAATCCTAAACTATCAAAATGAATGATCAGAAACAGAGATATGATTCAGTGGTCAAAATTAAATTGTGACAAATCTTCAATTTATTTTTTATTGGTCAGACTTTTATATCATCAACATAATTCAAGAACCCAATTATGGTGTTTTACAAAGACTAGAAATCCCTTTTCTAATACATACTAAAAGAAAAACACAAGTAAATTGCTATGAGCAAATGATTCGAAGCATTTCATTCTTATATCTTAGAAAGAGAGGGAGTTCATCTTTGCTCCAAGTTGATTGCTCATTTACTAGGAGCTTTGGATTTGTCCGCGAGCATTGCTTGAAGGACCAATAATGATTGATATTCAATGCAATAAAATGTTTACATTGAACTCACAACTTGCACCACGTGAGCTCTTAATTGGTTTAGCTATTATTTTTGCATACACACTTGGCTAAATTCTCATCGTACCATTATCATGAAAGCAATGATGATGTAATTATCAAAATCATTGCTTATTTAGTTAAATATATTTTCTTTATTTCAAATTAGATATCATTCAAAAAATAAAAATCATTAATCCAATACAAGAATAGATTTATAAGAGTAGCTGGTGCTTCTTACTTGACCTTGCACCAAAGAGTTCAGAGGCATATTAAATCACTGAAATTAGCAAACCCAAGATCCAAGTTCTTTTTAGCAGATAAAAGAACTATTGATTTTTCCAACTGAAAGAATTATTGGATATGACCCTGTTGGGGAAGCGCCAAAATATTAATAACAATATTCTCAAGAAATATTTAGAAAATTATAATGCCAAAAATATACCAAGAATATTCCCAGATTCTAATGGAGGGGTCACAAACGGTCCCACTTAAAACCCAAGAGTCTAGA
>CANYBF011353337.1:0-15674 GCA_948192965.1 Dalechampia spathulata | reverse complement strand
CTAGGGCATATGCTCTGCCGCTTCAGGGTTGATGGCCTCTGCTTCAACGACGGGAGCTGGAGACATGGCTGTTTGGGTTTTTGCTGCGTTTAGGGATAAGAATTATATATACATACAATTATATATATATATAAATAAAATATATATATAATTATAAAAGAGTGACGGAATAGTGACGAATTTTGCTACGGAATTAATTCCGTAGCTAAATTCCGTAGCCATTTAACATTTTTTTTTGTAGTGATTAAAATTTCCTCCCTGAAATATGTTGAATTAAACAATCATAATAATACTTCATTTAATAATTCTAAAAATAAATTTCTATAAGTTATCGATATATTTTTAATATCATGAAATAAGATTTCTTTTTTTTTTTTCTTTCAACTAAACCTATTTAGTTTAAGAAACTCTTCATATCTTAATTTAAATTTGACAATTGGATTCTAAGCTCTTAAAATTATTAAATGAGATCAATAATTAATATTTGACTTAAATTCAATAATTAAATTGAAATAAATTAAATTATGGATACTATTTCTATCCATCCAATAATTGATATAATTTAAAGAATTAATCCTGAAATCTCACATCATATAAAATATTTTAAATAAATTATAGATTTTGAGGTTTGACAAATCGTTTTGATATGGATATATAAAATAAAATAAAATTAAAAGAACAATAACTAAATCCTAGTTGGTTTCGTAATGCGGCCAGTGCAAAGCAATCAAAGGGATGGCAGGATCTATAAGCTTTCATAGAGATGTTAATGGCTACCCTCTCCAACGTACCATTAAATATATGAGAAACGTTTTCCACAAAGTTGACCTATTCATTAGTAATGGCCTGAATGTTGCACTTTTTTTAATGCGAAAATTCATTTAATGACAGTATATGATATCGTGGATTGATTTTATATACATATAAAATATTTATTTGTAATATATGATAATGGTTATTATTAATCCAGCAAGAAAGAATGATATAATATTTTAGAATACAATTAATGTGAAGATTGATGATCGTAAGAAATACAGATGAAAAGAAGAAGGGTGTAGAGGAGAGGAAGATGAATTACAATTTATTGCAGAAGATGAAAGGACGAAAAGACAAGCTGTAAATGATCTATCGAGCCTTGAAAATGGTTAACCGAAGGAACAAGCGTGCTAAAGAAGGAAGAAAATTCTAGCATAAGGTACACGACAGCGTTTTATTATTTTGTTATAACAATATGCTATATTGTAAATGTATAAATATAAGATGAAATAACGAAGAATACACAGTGAAATATTTCCTCAAAATACTCTTCTTTTTATCTTCTACAATGATCATAATTGTTTATGGGATGAGAGTGGATACGACCAAATTATAAGAGGAAACATGCATGATAAAAGCTTACCTGCTTCATGTCATTGCAGAATTAGGTCATTGTCTCCTATCTACTTCATGCCTTGATACGATGTATTGACATGTTTTGTCAGATTCACGTGCTCATGCGGTATATTACCATGGGCTGGAGCCGCTCCCTCTATATATAATTTTTATTTTTAATTTATTTATAAATTTTAATCTATTATTTTTTATATGAATTTTTATATTTCAATCAATAAATGTCAGATTTTAATTTTAACCTCCTAACTGAACCTCTGGCTCCACTACTATATATTATCAAACATCAAATAAATTCTTTTTATGATTTTTAATTTTAATTTCAATTTTAAGTTGAAAAATCATATGATATATATAACATATTTTCACTTTAGATTTTTGGATTTTTTTAATCTCTTTTTCTTATTTAGAGATTAAAATCGAAGTTTCAATTTTTTTTAGAAAAACCGATTTAACGGTTAAATGGGATACTAGGAAAGAAAAATTCATTTTTTGGTGATTTACCATTTTGATTAATTAAAATAAAGTGTTTAGTACAAAAAATATTCATCTTCTTGAAATATTAAACTAATAAATAATTCTGAAAAAACTAATTAAAATCCTATTACCTAAATAACTACTTCTACTTATTTCCATGATTATAACTATTAAAAAATAGTTTTATTTTTAGACTGTTTAAATTTTAAATTAAATAATTGTTTTATATAATATTTAATTCTATATGATTAAAAATTATAAAGTTTAATCTTTAAAAATTATATTTATTAAATAAAATATCTAAATAATAAGTGAAAAATGAAATTTTGTATATTCAAATCTAACCGTTGATATGATTCTTGAATTCTAGGTCAAAATTATAATTAGTTCAATAAATTGAACTGAGGATAAATTAAAATCTTCATGGTTATAATTCAAAATTGCAGCGTGTCATTGAATTCCTCATTTATAAATTTTGGTCGATACCACTTTAATAGGAAGTATGTCCCGACCACCACCAGCGATATCAGACAACCAACTTTGATTGAGCGACCTTCTACACGTTTGGATCAGTGAGCGATCTATCCCTCGCTACTACAGGAGGTCTATATAAAGACCACCCAACTGACTCTGTCTATGTTTTATATACAAAGTGGTCTCTCTTACAAGTAACTGCATACAGTAGTAATTATATACAACTGTAAACCATGGCTGATAACATGAAAGGTCAGCTGGAGATTGAGGTAGAACTCAAGTCTACAGCTGAACAATTCTTCAGTTTCTGGAAAGGTCAAGTTCACCAAGCTCCCAATCATACTCCTTCCAATGTCCATTCTGTTCACGTACATGAAGGTGATTGGGAAACTTCAGGCTCCATCTGAATCTGGCACTACACTATAGGTATACCTTCAACTTTTAATGAATACCCACTTATTGATATTGTAGGAATGTTTTCATTGTTACTGCTTCGATGAATTTATTTAGCGAAAAATAAGTCAAAAATCAGATGTCCTAATCTGTCGTTTATACGATGAAGAACAGAAGGGAAACGAGGAGAATTCAAAGAGAGGGTTGAGGTGGATGAAGAGAACAAGATAGTGAAGCTTATTGGTCTGGAAGGAGATGTATTCAAGCTCTACAAGGTTTATAATGGGATATGGCATGTTAAACCCAAGAAGCAAGGCTGCTTTGCTAAATTGGTCCTCGAATACGAAAAACTGAACCCAAGTGTTCCGGTTCCTCATATTTACATGGATTTCATGATCCGTATTACAAACGAGATTGATGAAGGACTGGTCAAGGCATGATCATACATATATATATATATATATATATATATATATATGTCTAAATGCTGGTCATTTCAGAGATATATATGCTTTCTACATGCTTGAACTTTATATCGTAAAATAATCCAATAAGAGCTTCCACAAACTCGTCGGTAATATATATGAGTTTCCGTGATGTCAAAGTGTGTGGGGAGTGAATTTATGCTTGTATTGTTCTTACGATCTGCGAATTTATGCTTGAATATTATCGATATAACAGTAACTGTGTGTCTATAAAGGTAAAAGATGAGTTATGTACCCAATCTTCTATTGTAATAGATAGACTTTATGCTTTTAAATACTAATACCAATATTGATATATATTTTTTTGAACGTCAAGGATGATAAAGATGATATTGGAACCTATAAACTCGGACCGAACAATCACTACAAGTCCATAACGATTGTGTCTACAGTTATGAAGTTAGTAGGAAACAACCTTGAGATCAAAATAAAGTAATTAGTTAAAAGAATTTATGATAATTTTAATGATAAAAGAGCACTTTAATTAATGGTAAAAAAATGCACTTTAATTGTTATAATCTATAATTATAATAGAGTTTGAAAATCTAGACAAAATAGACATGAAAGGATATTATAAGCTGTCATTTTTGTGCAATTTCGTTCCTTTCTTTAGTGGTACAATTGTACACAGTTTTAATTATCAACAGCCAAAATAGCATATAGTATAGAGAAATTTTATGTAGTATATTAAAAATATTATTTATATAATGTTTTTATTCATTTGTTTAAAAAAAATAAAAGTAAATGTTTACTTATTTATTTGATAGTAAAATTTTTGTGTAAACTATATTTTTTATATATGTTGGTTACTTTTTTTAGATCATATATTTTTTACTAATATCATTGTTATTAAGTTTGAAATCTCTCTTGATAATGTAATATATAATTGTCTATGTAAAAAATATCTTTTCGTAAGTATATTCTTACATTTTGTATTATTTGTTCCTGTACCTTGTTTATAGTCATTGCAAAATATAATCATACTAAAAATTACTTTCTTTTTAATTGAAACAAATATCATTTACTTTTTGGTGGATTCAATAGTATTATTCGTAATAATATTTATCTATTAGCATGTTTAATTGTTATTTCAGCATGTATGATATATATTTTTTAAAATTTTCTACATACTATTCGAATTCCATTACACAATCTATTCAATCCATCCAAATTCTTTAAAAGTATTATTAAACAATTAACTTTCAACTGTAATCTATGTGATAAGATTCCATTAGGTTGCAAGCTATTTAAAAGTTGTTCTTGATATTTGATGTTGACGTCATCAACTACATAATCATAACTAAGATATACTTGAGACTCTTCCTAAAACATATATATTATTATCTGATTCAGTTTATCCATATATTCATTCTTCGTTATCAATATTGCATGGTTTGTCATATATTCTGATGATATCGAGTTCTCAACAAAATCAAGAAACACATTTTGTATCAATGTTTTCATACATGAATCTTTTCCATCATCTTGTACAATCATTTCATTTGGTATGATTATGTTTCCATCATGAGTTGTAGGCTCTTTCCCATCCTCACTCTTTGTAAGAAATCACTAAAGGTTACGTCTGATTTAACTCGTATATTATTTGTCAATTTTAGTATTTCCATTTTATTCCAAAAATATAATATTACCAGCTTTATTTTTTTAGAAACCACTGATAATACCTGTCTAAAATCACCTTCAAATATCATCATTTTTTATCGAACATATCAATGATGTTTATTATCTCTCTGAGCATTCTATCAATTATCTCCATCATATAATTTTTAATTATTAATGCTTCATCTCATATAATTATACTGGTATTACGTAACAACATTAATCTAATTATAATCTGTAATTATGATAAATTTTGAAAATGTAGGCAAAATAGACATGAAAGGATATTATAAGCTGTCATCTTTGTGCAATTTCGTCAGATTTCCTTTCTTTAGTGGTACAATTGTATACATTTTTAATTATTGAAGGCCAACATAGAGAAATTTTGTCATTGATAGATTTCTCTCTACTTTTTAGCTAATAGTTCACATATGTGTTAGGTTAATAAAGGTTTGGTTCTGTTTGCGAGTTAATCTATCTGGATGTGACAGGTTACGTAACATCTTCAAACTTTAGTGTAAAAATATACTTGTAATATTAGATATTAATTTCTCTTATATTATAATTTATAATTCCAATATATTTTTGAAAATATATAACTTTAGCGTCAAACAAGATCAGACAATAAAAAAAATGTCAATATCTCAGAAAGAAAATATTGAAACATAGGATGCGACCGCCGATTAGTTTCCAGTTTCTACAGTTCTAGTACTGTACCCACGTTTACAAGTTTGAACCATACTACTTACATGTGTTCATATGCGTTGGGACTATGTTAAAAATATATATACAAATTTAGCAAATGTATCATAATTTGATTAGGCTTTGTCTAGAAAAAAATGTTATCTAATAAATATTTAAATGAGCTCGTGACGTATCAGCCGGGCCGAAGAAAATCGTACAGTGCTCAATCTAGCTTTTGTCTTCTATATAAGAAATGGTGAGCTGAAAAGCTTGTGACGCTGAGTAATATAGAGGGAGAGTGATATCGGTGGATCTATTAATATAGGATTTTAGTGTTGCAATTTCATACCAGAAACCAAATGGCTCTAAAGGGTAAGGTGGAGACCATACTAGAACTGAAATGCACTCCTCACCAATTCTTCAATGTTTGGAGGGGCGCTGCGCATCAAGTTCCCAACCATACTCCTAAATACATCCAAGCTGTTCATCTCCACGAAGGCAACTGGGACAAAGCCGGCTCTGTCAAGCTTTGGAAGTATACTGTTGGTATGCCATACAAAATTCAGTTTTCTCTTGTTTAATATGTCTCGTGGGGTTTAATATTTTCTATAAATGTGATTGTATAGGGGGAAAAGCGGAGGAGTTCAAAGAGAAGGTGGAAGTGGATGAGCAGAACATGAAAATAGCTCTTACTGGAATGGAAGGACATCCCATGAAGGATTACAAGGTGTTCAAGCCCATTTATTATCTTGCACCAAAGGGCTCAGGCTGCTTGGCGACATGTGTTATTGAGTACGAGAAAAGGAATCCCACCGTCCCTGCTCCTGACCACTACATGGAGTTCATGATTGGTATTACCAATGACATTGATGCTAGTATTGTTGGTACAAAATAGACCGGACATTTAGTCCTAAGGTCTATATATTGTTAAACCTGGTTTTTATGTATGAATTATCCTCGTTAATGTTTAATAATGGATTGCTGGAAACAGAAGTGAGAGTCTCTACAGCTCTAGCTGTTGCTTGGATCTGTAGGTAAGTTTGTGTGTGAAAGGTCCTATGATTGTAATTATGTAATATTTTTCTTTTCTACATAATAAATAAAATGGGTTTTCTATATATCTCGTGCAAGCTAACTAGCAAATGACTATGAATAATAATTTGATATAAAATAATAGCAATACTCTTAATACTATAATTTTCAATTTTTTTGTCAATGTTATATCATTGTGTAGTTTCTCATAAAATGCAAGGATAATCATAAAAAATAATATCCAAATTTATTGTCTTTCTAATCACAATCGCCAAGGGACTCTTTTAAGTGCAAATCTATGTAGATGAAGAAAATATGGGAAGCTTGTCTTGGAAGAAGATGTTTGCAAATCTTACAAGGTCCAATTGGTTAATCATGTATTACAAGGAGATATCCGCTTTCGTCACCGAAAGCCAGAAAATGTCCCACCTTCAAACAAGCACAAACAGACAATATGTGTAGTCTCCTGGATGCTTGGAGATGAGCAGAATAGACCATATATTCAGGTTCATTTTTAACCAAATTGAAAACTGGCTTCCTGAAATAGGATCTGTGTCTTTTAAAGCATGTGTGCAGAAGAAGCAGAATTAATTGCCTGGTTATGGCTAGACACTGCCAGAAATTCTAAAGATATTCCTCAGGGTGTCTTGAATACTCTCATTTTAAATCCATGAATATGATTTTAGCAGTAGATAATACAAGTTCTAGGCAACCTCATGGAATTTCTTTTTCATTTGTTCTCTGATGTTTTGAGTGTTTTTTTTTTGTTTACCTGCACTTCTAAGTTCAGGTTTTGGGTGTCATTGATCGCATATTGTCAGGACAGTAGCTTGCTTGTATTTACAAGTTTTTTCACTCATTTAAAGTAGCTATCGATTAAATATTTGCTCATAAAAAAGCTCAGGATCAATGCAATAAATCAACATCATCTGATGTTCTTCTTCTTGGGCCAGAAAATAAGCATGCAGCTATATTACATCCTTTTGAATATACGCAGAACGTCAACTTGTTATTATTTTTTATATAAATAAACCTTCATTATAAAGCGAAAAAACAAAAAATAGATCAATGCAAGGAAACGAACACCAAGAATCGAAGTTAATGTGATCGCAGTATAATGATAAAACCTGTCAAACAATTAAACAGATTGTTTATCTTATATTTTAATTATTCATAAAAGAATATCAATTAATTATATATTTTTAAAATAAATTAGTGTATTAACTATATTGTGAATGTATCATGTACACTAATTTTATATCTAAGATTCTAATTTTCGCGGCTGTACCATGTTTTGCATATTACTATATTTATTTCATGATCCTGTATGAAATATAGGGAAAAAAAACTGAATCCACTTGTTTATTTCGTGAACGGCATTATTCATCATAATTATTAATTAATTTTATGATACATCATATCTGACATTATTGATATCAGACGTTATCTTAACAGATTTGCTGTCTGTGATGGGATTTGGTTGCTAATTTCAAAAAAGAAACAAATTTGTCATAGCCTTGATGGAGACAAAATGTAAAATCACAATGATTACTGCCAACGTGAGAGTTTTCCCTTGCTTTATATTATGTACAAGTGGGCGAGTGTTGCTAAATTTAATATGATTTTAAGATGCATTTCTTGTTAATTTGTGCCTAAACTATATTAAAATGTTTAATAAAAACTTGCATTCTGTTCACTATGATTTTTGTCTAATATTGATGCAATATATCATGTATGAATTCATATTAAAAAATATAATATGTTAGAATGAAACTAAAAATTTAAGATAAAATGTTGATGATAGATAAATAGATTGAATTGATTAGATTAAAAAATATGATTAAGCTGAAGGCATTTAAAAAAGATTACATTTATTATTATAATTTACTCGTTTTTATCCTTTAGTGATAATCGTATAAATTTACTGTCTGTTTTCATGGATAAAACTAAAGCTGAAATCATAATAGCTAATTACCTATCCTAGCACCTTTTCTTGCAACATATTTTTTTGTATAATGTGAGATAATAATATTTGTCAGATAATAATATTTGATGACATTAGGGGTAAGGGTACATAGGAAAAACTAAGAGTATATTCGTCTATGTTCACTTAAAGCAATTAACTTGGATCATAGATTCTGCAAATCTTGCCATGTAAAATGACGTATAATTCCACATCATATCAATGTGGTAGCATTGGATAGTTTATCACATTAACTTAAATATCATATGTGACCAACTTGATTCATTCAAACTAGCTTACGCACACACGAAAGCATTTGTTTTTAATTACTACTGATAATAACTCATGGTGGGGACTTAATCTCGTTGGATGGGGATATAATAACAAACCCTAGATTTTCTTTTGAAACGATTCATCAATGCCAATCATTGTCGATCATATCTGCTGTTCGAAATAGTAATGGTGAAAAAGAAAACGTTTAAAGGAAGAACTGTTAAATTTTCCTTCTCTTTGTAAGTGAAAATCATGAAGTTACACGTAGTAGTTTGAACAACGTATCAGACGAAAGCTAGGGCTTGAACCAATCATTTCTGAAGGAGAAAAACCTGCCATATAGTTTATGAAGCCAAACCACCAGCAACCGATAAAGCCCTGGGATTAACTTCTGAAAACGTATCCATTCAGTTTTCAAGTATAATATGCGAATGAAACATATTCACGTCCTCAGTGCAATAGACATGCACCTGCTTATTACTAAGCATATCGCTAAACAGGGTATTCATAGATCTCTCCTTCGTTGCGTGGATATAAACCACCCAGGTTTCTTTTCGGCCTTTTGCTTTGGGCCTGAAGTTCTCTCCGCGGCAGCGGCGGAGCCGGGGGGCTGGGTGGCCTCCAGCCCCGGCTCCACTAACAAATTTTAAAATTATATATATAATTTTAATAATTATAAAAAAGATTAATAACTTCTATTTTTAATTAACTTAATTTTATTATTTATAAACTTTAATACATTACTTTTTTTTATTATTTATATAATTTTTTTTCACTTAAATTTTTATTTAAAATTATAATTAATAAAAATTAATTTTAATTTCAACTATCCTTAAATTTATTACTCCATCACTGCTGGGAGGGGTATCCTTTTATCTAGGTTATCAAATGGCCTTTGCTTTTATTTTTTTATTTTTGTCTGTCGGGAAAATTAGGGATATTGTTCTTAACAAGATTTTTGGATGCATTCAGCATTGTTGTCACGTTCAAAACCTTTTTATGACTGTAGGTGGAGATAATAATTGGCTTATTTTATAATGGGCCTGGATGTATTCAATACTTCTTTTATAAATAAGAAATTATATATCTGATTGAAAATAATATTCTATCAAATATATGTTGATAATTTTTAAATTTGAATTGTGAAAAATCTATATCTACATAAATATCAGAGTATTTGAATCAAAAATCAAGATCAAACAATAAAATTAATAATATTTTATCCAAATACTCCCTTCAATCCATTTTAAAGTTTAAATGATAAATTTTGTTATTTAATTTTATCATATTTTAGATACTTGTTTTTGAGAAGTATTGTAAAAAAAAAATAATGAAGATTTACAACTCTCTCTTTTACTTGTTATATTTATCAAAAATTTAATCTTATTATTTTTAAAATTTGATAAAGAACAATTTAAGAAATTTCTAATATTTTTATATTATATAACATTAATACCTTTTAAGCATACCATAAACTTGAGGCCCTAGCCTTTGTTGATATGGAATATGTAATACACACATCACACATTTATATTAAAGCTATGGCTCATTGAATAAGGATCGTCCTAAGGGCGTAACATCACAGATGATATTTAATTCAAATAAATTTTTAGAAATTTCAAAAAAGTTATATATAAGTTTTTATTGGTCCATGGAAATCCCTCTTTTATGCAAATTAGGACTATTTTAACTTAATTATTCGATTCTTTAATTTTTTCAAAGATAGTTAACAAATTATTTAATTATTATTTAAATTTTATTTCAAGTAATAAATTTAGTAAAAAAAAAAATAAAAATAGAATTGAAAAACGTATTTTCGAACATAATACCCGACGTCCTCTTAAGTGTGCTTTAACTCGGGACTACATTGCCTTAATTTCGTTGATGAAATGAAGTACATGTTGAAATAATAAACTTGTTAGGTGAGATTTGAAAATTGTATTAAAAATTATATTGTGTATTAGATGAGGTTTGAAAATTATTGTATGGTGTATTAGGTGAGGATTAAAAATTATTGTATGGTGTATTAGGTGAGGTTTGAAAATTATTGTATTGTGTATTAAGTGAGGTTTGAAAATTATTGTATGGTGTGTTAGGTGAGGTTTGAAAATTGTATATTAGGTAAAATGTTATGTGTGTTTATGTAGTATAAATACCCCCTCCCATTGTGAGTTATTATATCACAAAATAAGAAAGAAAAACAAGAAGTAAAGTTTCTCTTGAGTGTTGAGTGTTGTTGTGAGAGTTTTGAAGTGAGAGTTTTTTTTTTTTGAGTTTGTTGTAAGAATGATGAGTTTGTTGTAATAAGAATTTTATAATTCTTCTTGCAAACTTGTTTAGTGTTAACAGACATGATAGAAAGTATAAAATAACAAATAAAATTTTATAATTTAAAAATGTTGATGGTACAATTATTCTCGTTAGAAAATCAGAAGATGCACTCATTTTAATTTCTTTGTCTAATATAGAAGAAAACTACGTCGAATTAAATATTACTAATTCAATTGCTATTGAATGTAAAGATTAATTCTAATTAATAATAGATATTTTAACATAAGATGAATTAATATTCTTATCAAATTATTCTTACTGCATTTAATTCAATTCAAAAAAGAATTCACTGCTATTTGTTAAGTTTAAATACTTTTAATGGATTTTATCAAAATTAAATTGGTTTAGTGGGTTGAAAATTCGAAGAAAAATAATTTATTGTTATTGATAGTAAGACTATATAATTCAGTTCACTTAACAGTTATTTTTCTTATCTTTTATCTCTACTAGCTATAATAAATGAAAAAAGTATTTCAAATTTATAAAAGTAATTTAGTCAATTGTTAATATCTTTTTCTTAAAAATTTAAATTTTTTAATCATTTTATGTTCACAGAGAGAATAACATTTATTTAACTATAAATATTTGAACAAGTAATTAATAATTTAAACATATTTTATATGAAAATTCATTGATGAATAATTATATAATTATACATGTTTGGAATTAATAATGATGATGATAATGATAAAAATCTAACTTTTTAGATTTTTCTTAAATCGAATCTTCTATTTCAATTTAGAGTGATGCATGAATTAATTATTGATGATAACAATTTTCATACTACATTGTTATTTACAGAGGGAACTAATAACTTGAAAGCTCTGATTCCCGTGTAATCAATATGCATCTAAGCTCTACTCAATTGAAAGATCAATATTTGTGGTATGGAGGCAATGAAGGTGTGGAGGTGATCCTTCTTAGTACAGAGAATTGTAGTTAGGTTAAAAAATTGAAGGGGTTTTTATAATTTTTACATTTGATTTGTTAATTATTTTAATATTTTGTTAATAATAGGGAATTAAAATGCACAATCACTAGAATTTACATAAAAATAATTTCCATTATGCTATAAAATAAATTAATGATATTATTTTAATACTAAAAAGCCTTGATAATTTTATTTATATTTTTTAACGCAAATAAAAAAAATGTTGGTATTATAATAAATATTTCTAACCCTAATAAAAAGTGTTGGTATTATAATAAATATTTTCAATGCAATTTAATAATAAGCATTCTTAATTTAATAATAGTAATTAAATAGCAATGTATTTTGCTTTTTATGGATAAATTAATCCAAATTTTTGAATACTTTTATATTATGTGACTGTTAATTATATCATATACATATTAAAAGAGGGAGGAGGAAGTGAAAATACAAGTCTACCCTTCCTCCTTTAATTTTAATAATTCAAAGATAAATATTATTTTTATAAATTTATATAAAGATAAATATTACTTTTTAAATTTTAATTCAAAAATAAATATTATTTTTTAAAATTTATATGCAGATAAATATTATATTTTAAATTTTAATTCAAAGATAAATATTATTTTTTAAAATTTACATGAAGATAAATATTATTTTTAAAACTTATTAAAAATAAATATAAAAATTAATCTAACAAATAAAAATAATAAAATAAACTTGTTTAATATTAATTAGTGCACAAAATAAATTTATTAATTATAATTAGTGTATTATTTTATATTAATTATGATTAGTATATTATATCACTATTAAAATTGATAAATAAAAAATATAAATTAATATATAATTTAAAGATAAATACTATTCATTTGATTTGTATTTGTTAGCTACTAAATTTTATTCAAAGTTAAAAACTACTAATTTTATTCAAATATAAATACTACTCATTTTATTTTTATTTGTTAAAAATTACTAATTTTATTTATATTTATTACTTCTTAAATTTTATTCAAAGATAAATACTACTAATTTATCATTAATTACTTTTTAAAAATTATCAAAAATAAATATAAAAATTAATCTAACCAATATAAATTATAAAATAAATTTTTTTAATATAAATTACTACACAAAATAAATTTATTAATTAAATTAGATTATAATATATTTTACATAATTATCTTATTAAATTTGAAAAATGGATGGTTTAATATTAATTAACATAATATTAATGTAATTATGTTGAAATTGCTAGAACCGCTGGCAACACGTGCAATTTATAGTGGTTCAGTCAACTCTTGCCTACGTCCACTTTCTCCTAAGTCTCAACTTAGGATTCCACTAAAATTCAATCTATTACAACAAAGGATTCATAAATGAATCCAATCCCCAGTGTTTTCAAGGCTTACACTCTAACCTTTACAATCTCAATTCTTACAAACAACTCAAATACACAATAATCCCCAATGGATTAATCTCACACCAACCCCACAAATATTGCAATTATACACAAAGAGCAAATGAAGAAACAAGCTTGAAACTTACTTGTAACAGGTGAAAATAGCTCAAAAATGAATGCTCTGCAGGTGTATTTTCGTTAGCAAAGAAAGTATGAAAGTTGTATCAATGAAACTATCCATTTCTCAGACTTTAAAACCTAATTTCTAAGTCACGTATGGCCGTACAATATTTATATGCCCGTACGGATTCAAAACTAGCCGTTGGAAAATGGGAGGGAACTGTGGTACGGCCGTACCATCACTTGGTACACCCGTACCAACTCAAGTTTCCTGACAAACAAATTTTCCTGCGAGTTCGCGTACGGCCGTACCAACCAATGGTACGCCCGTACCAAACGCAATGGAACAATACTCGTAAGGTACGTCCAGCCGTCTGGCCGTACCACTCATAAACAAAACTTGGTACGCCCGTACCACATACAAAAACACTTGGAAAATTGCAAATAACTTTAAATTGACTCACACGTGGCACAACACTCAAAACCTAAGGTCTAACATTCTCCCCCTTTTTGATGTTGGCAATCAATTTAAGTTTAATTTGTAAAATACATTCAAAAGACAATTTGTTTTGAAAACAGTTTAAAATTTTGGAAATCTCCCTCTTTACTCTGGAATAAATGCCATACAATCAAAAATACAAACAAGGCACCAACAAATAACCAAAATACTTAGAGATGAGATAAATAAATAACAACAAATCACATAAGCTGAATAAACATCATAATATATATAAGATATAAAGTGATACAATATCCAAAAATAAACATACACTAAAAAATATACAATGAAACATAACAAACTACAAGATAAGAAACAAACTACACAAACTACAAGACAAGAGTCCTAAACATATAATACACTAAAATTCTCCCCCTTTGACAACATCAAAATAGAGATGATCACTCAGGGTCATGAGGAGGAGTGGGACTCGATGGAAAGACAATTAAAGGGTCTACTGCTACACTAACGGAGTGAAGAGTCACTGAAGTGGAGGTAGCAAACTCCTGAAAATCAGTTATGTGCTGAGTAAGCTGCTGATCAATAGAATCAATGCTCTCCTGTAGTCCAGTCATAGTCATGGTAAGAGAAGCAAAGTGCTGAGCTAGTAGGTCAACAAGCACAGGATCGACAGAAGTAGAAGTTGGAGCAGAAGGAGTAGGCTCAAAAGTAGCACCAGCAGTAGTAGTAGTATCAGTGGCAGTAGCAGAGGAAGAGGCACTAGCTGTAACATGTCTCTGACGCTTGTAGCTAAGGGTCGCCTGACGTGCAGCGTCATCCGAGGGAGGAGCAAGCTGGTCTCGCCACTCGGCAGGAGTGTTGTCAGGTAGAGGAACCTGCAGGTGACGGAGAACCTCAACAGCTCGCCTGCCGTCAAGAGAAACAGTGTCATTGGGAAGTCTCAATGACTGAAGGTGACCGAGTCATCTAGAAATGTACTCTGGATGAAGGACGTACTCGTCATCAGCAGTATGTTCAAAGAGCATCAAATGCTCAATGAACGAAAGATCAAGATTAGGACCCCGAGGTCCTGGAGTGGGAGCAGTAGGAGGAAAGGCCCGGAGATGCTGGCAAATGTGGTGAATGATAGGACCAAATAGAATAGCCTTGTCAGGCATCTTTTGGACGTCGACCTCATGGAAGGAGGTCTGAAGCCAACGTCCAGACTGGATAGGTGTGCCCGAGACCATGCAGTATAGAAAGAGGAGGTCTAGACCAGTGATAGTGTCATTCGACTCGGATCTCTTGAAAATAAGATAGGAGATGAGCCGATGACAGTAGAACAAGGCAGGAGACTTAATACAGGAGGCCTTCTGTCGAGAAGGTCGGAAGGCAGTAGGGAGTGCAATCTGACTCCAGAAGGTATTGCGGTCATATACCGTAGATTTGGCATTAGAAATGCCCTCAGTAGGAAAGCCAAAAATGGCATCAAAGTCAGAAGGGGAGAGTGTATGTCACACCCAGCCCATACCTGGAGCAACATGCTCCCGTAGCATACACAATGATCTACCGTATGGCAAACCACTGTATACACTACAAGGGATACATGTACATACATACAAATAAACGTCGTATGGGGACCTCCTGTAGTATGGCGGTAATCT
>CANYBF011353168.1:0-10638 GCA_948192965.1 Dalechampia spathulata | reverse complement strand
CGGATTGGTCCAACCGACCCATAGCATGAGTGCTAGTTAAACCCTTCAGAGATTGGGTTCGGGTGGTGGAGATCTATTCTATGAGTTTCCAAAATCGATTTTACCATTATAGTTAGGATTAATTGTCCTAAGCAGGCAAGCATACGAGTGTAAATGTAAGCACACAACGTGATATGTGATTTGGCATTGCAAGGTTGCACGTAAAATGACATATAAAGCTATATGACATTTAGATGGCATGGCATATGTATGACATGTGAAACAGCGATAAAGTAGCATGGCATATGCATGTCATGCGAGCATGTATGACATATCATATGCATGATATGGCAACCTAGTATGATATGTACGCACATAATATTGGCAAATAGCATATAGCATTATGCGTTAACGTTTTGATTTGTTTTAGCGTTTGGCGTATGCATGACATATGTATAGCGTATGCATGATACGTGGGATGAATGACATATTATATGCATGATATGTAAAGTGATGGATGTCATGGCATATGCATGTCATGGTATAGTGAATGGCATACCTTATGCATGGCATGTGAAATGGATGACATATCGTATGCATGATATGTGAGGCGATGCATGATATACCATATGCATGGCATGTGAAGTGATGGATGTCATGGCATATGTATGACATGGCATAGTGGATGACATACCTTATGCGTAGTATGTGTATAGCATGGCATGTGAGGTGGATGACGTACCATATACATGGTAAGTAAGTTATGATAACATGACATATGTATGACATGTGAAATGATGTATGACATAGTATATGCATGGTATGCATAGTAGAATGTGCTTGTGTCATGTAACATGGGATGTGAAATGATGTATATTATGGCATATGCATGACATGGCATAGTGTGTAGTATACTATATGCATGGCATGTTAAATGATGTATAGCATGGCATATGCAAGACATGGTATAGTGGTGCGTATGTGAATGTGTATTCAACCTAATATGTGTATGGCATATGGTATGACATGCATTATGGCATACGACGTGACATAGCGTAATAACATATACATATATGCACGGCAAGGCATATTGGTTGGGTGCGCGTATTAGGTTTGCGTATATTGGCGTATTGGTGTATTTGCAATTTATACATATATGCATACGAAAATATGATATGTCATGGCATGGCATATGCATGGCATGCATAGTAGTGTGTGATTGTGTCATGTGACATGGCATGTGACATGATGACATATATTTAGCAAATATAAATCCATCCACAAAAAAATACCAAAAGGCCAGTGAAAGGGATCGAGGAGAATGGGGGATACACGTGGGATTTAATGCTAAATCCTAAAATGGGGAATAATGCTATTCTATTACAAAGGATCTTCGTCAGTACAAAAGTCTAAGACATTTAGTAATGTCTCAACCTCCTCGGGAAATTTCCACCTCGGGTAGCACGAGTGAAAATACAAATAAACAAGCAAGATCGTTAATAGCAAACGAAATTTATGACTTGATCGACTAATTCTATGCCATATAAAAGCACGAATCAAGAGTTGAAGTCTAATGGATGTAAGATGGCATGACATGGTGATGCGGCATGTGACATGATGATGTGGCAGCAAGTAGGGTGTGTTCTGTGCATACAAAACACTCAGAATGGATTACAGCGGGTAGCGGGCCCTACTAATGCCTGATGGGCCCTACAACGTAATGTCCCAGAATGTGGCATTTGCGATGCCACAGGATGTGCCTTGCGTAAGGCAGCTGTGAAATGTATTATGTAAGTACAGAATACATAGAAAAGGCCAATAGGGGAAGCGGGTCCCACTGGTGCCTGGTGGGTCCCACAGCACGGTGGTCCCAGAATGTGGCATTTGCGATGCCACAGGATATGCCTTGCGTAAGGCAGCTGTGAAATATATTCTATAAGTACATAATACACAGAATAGACTAATCTGGGTGGTGGGTCCCACCTATGCACTATTCATGGTGAATAGTGCCCAAGGCTCAAAATGCAATATTTTGCATTCTGCAATCTCTGCCTTGCATAAGTAGGAGTAGAGTATGCTCTGTATGTACAAAGCATCTAGAATAACTAGTAAAAGTGGTGGGGCCCACCTATGCACTATTCATGGTGAATAGTGCCAAGTGGCTAAAATGCAATATTTTGTATTTCGTGTGGTTTGCCTCACATTGGCCATAATGAAGTGTGTTCTATATGTACAGAACACTCAGAATAGAGAAATGAGGGTGGCGGGCCCTACGAGGCACCGTGGTGGGACCCCACCAGCTCTAATGTATTATGTACATCAGAATACTCAGAGGAAGCCACAGAGGCCTATGTGCATAATCGAGGTCGAAATCGGGGACTAATACCTGGCCGAATCAACAGAAAATCGAAATTGCACAAGTGTGAAAAGTCAGGGTCAACAAATGTTATCTACTCATAGGAAAGAGATAAAGATAGCATATAAAGCTCATTTAATTATTATTCTACATATGATAAAGTTTATCTCATATTACAAGCTCATGCTTTTCATGATCATGATGATTCTTCGAGCTCTTTAAATAGGAAAATTTTTTTAGAGATGTTGAACTTGTATGGGGATGAAGTTGAAAGTGTTAAATCTATGCTTTATGAAAATGCTATCAGTAATAATTAACTTCTACATAAATATAAAAAGTTTGATGAGAGCTTGTACAAAAGATACTAGATATGTAATTATTAATGAAATTAAAAATTGAAATTTTCTATACTTGTTGATGAGTATTGCAATAATTCAATGAAGGAACAAATAGCTGTGATTATGAGGTTTATGAATAAACAACCTTGATCCGTTTATTTATAATGTGGGAATCGATGTTGGAGGTGTTAAAACATATACATGATGATAAAAGTGTTTTAGGTCAAAAAGGCATAACATCTGGTTTGCTACAAAGGATAAAGAGTTTTGAATTTGTTTTTATCTTACATTTAATGATAAAAGTGTTAGGATTGATAAATGAGTTATCATTTTCCTTACAATGAAATGATTAAAATATTATTAATGCAATGAGTTTGATTATGAATGTAAAAGATCTTTATCAAGAGTTGAGGGAAAATTGATGAAATGTATACATCAAAGAGATGAAGAGTTTTATAATGTAATGTCTATCCTAGTACTAAATATGCAAGATATCATAATGACTAGAGGTTATTTAAGGCGTGAATGATAATTTATTACTTATTATCATTATTATTGTGCTAAGATTTTTATTATGATGATTGATTTGATTACTACTGAGATGAACAATCGATTTAATAAAACTTCTATGGATTATTGCAATGCATTGCTTGTCTTAATCCAAGAAACTCTTTTGCTAAATTTGATCGTAATTTGCTTCTTCAACTTGTAGAGAATTTCTCTATACATTTATCATATAAGAAATAATAATGATTTTTCAAGTTGTCATGATTTTGCAAGTCTTGCTATGAAGATGGTTCAGACTAATAAACATTTGATTTTTGTATTAATGTATCATCTCATTGAATTGACATCAATTTTATCGATAATAATAATTAAAAGAGTTTTGTTAGCAATGAACATTATCAAAATAGACTTTTAGAATAAAATAAGTGATGAATGATTGAATGTCATGATGGTATGTTACATTAAACAACAAAAATATTCAAAGAAATTGATGAAGAAAAAATTCTACGGTGTTTTGAACATATGCAAAGTCAAAGAATCTAACTTTCTCTTCGCTCATGTTAATGATTCTATATTTATTTTTTAAAGAAAATATTGTATAAATATTAGTATTTTAATTAATAAAATTTGAATATTTTATTTTATTTATTTATTTAAAATTTAACCCCCTTTATTAAATTCTTAGCTTTACCCTTAATAAAAAAGTCATCTTTTCTAAGGACAGTATCAGAATGAAACATCATGAAATTACACTTTGGAAGGGCGAGTTTAATATGTCAAGTAGACAGAGATTACCATGAGGCCCATGAAAATTTCTAGGTTGAAAATGATAGGAAATTATGAGTATTATATTAGCTATTTTTATGGTAAGTTGATTAATCAAGGGATGACATGACTAATGTTTCCACTCAAGCTAAAGACTGACGGTAAAGTAGCTTGGTCAACATAATATTTTTTTAAAAAAAAAGAGAAAAAACAAAAGTAAAAGCTAAGTGTTTAATAAATAAAAGAAAGTTTTATACTCAATTGATTCATTCTTCTAAGCTTGTGATATTTGAATGATTGTTAAATTGTTTAAATTATCTTTTACTTACATGTGTTTCTCTTATTGTAATTTACCTATATGATTATTCAAAGCTTTTAACTTGTTTAATCTTTTCATAAGACTTATAATTTATGGTTGAATGATTGAGTTTAGTTTCAATAATTGCTTAAATTTGAATATGTTTATGAATCTCATTGTCTAAGTTTGTAACTTTTAGTTTGTTAACTAATCAATTGTTTTTAAGGTTTGAAATGGAGTTTGTCCTTACTTGAAGATAAATAAAAGATTGAGTTTGGGATAATTTTGTTACATAATTTATATGTTATAGTTTTTCAATATTTTAAGCTATATTTTGTAACCTTTTTTGCCCAACTTTTTATATCTTTTCCATCATTTCATTACATTACATTACATTCACTTGATTGCATCTAATTCTTGTTTTGTTTTGTATTTTGCTTTATTTTTTCATGATTTCATCCCTTTTAATCTTAATTTTTATCATTTGTATTTTGCATATAGTCTCTTTTTTCTAATGAATTCCCTTTATTGTATGATGATTTATAGTATGCTTGAATAAAGTGTGAATTCACTTTACTTAAGTAAAATGCTACCTTTTTAAATTCTCATATAAAATGTTCACTTAACTTGAGTATCACTCTATTCGAGTTGAGTATATCCCCTTTTACTTGACTCGAGTACATCTCCACTTGAGTTGAATGTGACTTACCTCCATATCATATCCTTTATTTTTAGGGTAATTTTTACACCATTGGATCATGTTTTTTGATAGTTATGATTCATTTTGATTGAGGTATATATATAAATATTTATTCTTTTTAAAGTAATTTTTACACCATTGGATCATCTTATTATTTCCATTTTTGTTAGTGGGTTAAGCATTTTAAATTGAAAATTTGAAGAAGAATATCAATATCTCAACTTAAAGAAGTAACTAAAAATTTTATTTCCTTGTTTTATTTTCAACAACTGTAAAACTCTTCCATTTTATATTGTTTTTTGTAGTTTTAATACTTATGACTTGTAAGTAGTTTATTGAGGGTTAAGATAGTTATTGTTTTAGATTTGGATTTTGACCTAATATTGTTTATATTAATTTAATCTATCTCTTATCCTTATCTTGATCTTAATGATGAATGTTATCAATGAGTGATGACCAATTTAATTGTTAATATTAAATTCATGATGGATTAATGACTTTGGAAAAAGTTTTTAGTTAATTTGAAAAGATTAAGGAACCTTTTGTTAATTTACTATGAATAAATATTAATCAATTGAGTATTAAATAATTTAACTTTATGATCTAAATATCATGATAATGGATTTTAATCAATCTTAAATGGTTATAATTATTATCCTAGAGGAAGTGATTTTAATTGATTCATGCTTATGAGATTTATTAGATTAATCTTAATTGATTTTAATTAATGAAAATCTCAACTTCAATTGCCTTAACTTAATTTTATTATAATGGGATTTGATAATTTGCTTCTTACTTTAAATTCTAATTGATTTCATTTACTTAATTGTCTTTGTTTTGTTATTTTATAATCTTTTAGACATCATTATAAAAATTGGCTTCATATATAACTAACCAATTTACCCTCTAATATGTAATACACTTAAATCTTTATGAATGATACCCAATATTATTATGAACCATATTCTTGTGATAATGTAGGTAGGATAGAGGGAAATAAGAAAAAGTTAGTTTCTTTTTTCAAAACTTGTTTGATATTTATTTAATCTTAATTGTATTTAAATTTATGCCAACAAACTTCTTAACTTTAGTAATTGAATTTTAGTTAAATATAATAACAATAACAATAGTTGTAGGCAGGGCTTTCATCATGATCTAAACTAAGGCTTACGATAAACAACACCAAGGGCTAGCTTGGAATGAAGAGTGAACTTCCCAAAGTGCTCCCTTAAGGGATGATATGGACCTGCGAGAGGTTGCAGTTGGAGTTACCACTTGGATAAGTTTGGAAAAATGGTTCAATTAGCTCATAGCATAAGTGCTAATTAAACCCTTAAGAGATTAAGTTCAAGTGGTGAAAATCTATTTGTTTAGAGTTTCATGTTGCAATTTCACCATATTAAGCAGCTAATTGTCCTAGATAAGTGGTTCGCATTCATTAGCATGAACAAATTACACAACATAGTGGAATAACAACAATATAACATGATAATAATACAAGTATGATATAAGGCATAAAGGATTGAAAGAGATTAGAGGATAAATGCCAGATTGACTGAAAACATACAAGCAATGAGATGTAAAAATTGAATAAAGACCTATTCTATTACAAAGGAGGCTTCAATGATATAAAAATAAATATTTAACAATATCTCTTCCACTTCAGCTAGCAAAGATAAAAAGTTATCTCGACCAGCATAAACCAAAAATATAAAAGCTAAAATGTACCAGTGGTAAAAATGTAATCAACATGCTTAGGTAAAAATGATGATTTTGAGACTAATATTAATTAATCTAAACTATATACGAGCTAGGAGGCTAAAAAATAAGGTTAAAAATACATTTCGAGCAAAAATATGTGTTTCTACCATAACTAAATTGATTTTAATTAATTAAAATAATTAAATAAATTTATTTAATATTAATTTATTTAATATTTTCATTAATTAAAAGATATTTAATATTTGAGCCGTTTATTAATTTAATAGGCCTAAATTATGAATATAGGCCATTAATTCATTTAATAGGCTAGTTTTAATTAATTTAAGATTAAATAAATTAATTTTATTAATTTATTTAATATTTTATTAATTAAAGTTTGTTTAGTAAATTAAGCCATTAATTAAATTAATGGGCTTAATTTCCTAAAAAAACGTGATAAAGCAGTTACCGATATTGATAATGGAGAAAGTACAGGAAATGTATGCATGACGGTTTTTCATATTTGGAACAACGGTTATGCACGAAGATAAATAGCAAGTGAGGGCAATAAGGAAAAAAAACAATCAATCATCAAAAAATCACTCTAAAGCAACATTCCTTCTAGTTTATTTTCTTTAAACCGTTATTGATTTCTCTTTATTGTTAAACAGCCTTCCTTTTAATTTAATTACCCATTATTTTTTTTATTTCATTCTTGTTTAGCATTATTTCCCTGAGCTTAATTTTCTATTACAAGCAAATCAGAGATCCATAATTGTTTTGATCAAGAAGTCCGAAGGCGCACACAGTTTGAGAATGCTTAAATTCTCTGGCATGCTTGTAATACAAAAATACCACAAACATATTTTGGCACGCCCAGTGGGACCATTGAGGATGCCTGCAAGAACCAGAAGTAATTTAGGAAAAGAAATTGAGTCTGAGTCTCAAGACTTGGGAGCGCCCGCTGCTGCAGCAGGAGTTTCAGCTTTAATGGAAAAAACTCAGCAAGGGGAACTTCCCCAAAAGGTAAAAGTAGAGGAAACTACACAGGCCTCTTCAATGGTCGTGCTTTCCCCAAGAAGTGAGCAATTTTATGCTAGGCTAATGGTCATTATAAGGAGTTCTATGGAGGAAACCTTTGGGAAACTGGCCCAAGAAATTGCCGCTTCTGTGGGTGATGCTAATAAAGATCTGACTAAGACAATTGTGGATGCAACAAAGACTATGAAAACTACCAGCAAGGTAATTGCTGCAGCGAAGGTAAAAGAGGCTGAATCCTCGAGGAGCAAACAGGCTTCTAAGGAACTCGGGGGCAGGGGGAAGTCCCTCATATCAGTGTTAGGGTTGGGGAAACATATCAACCACCCCGTAAGAGGGAGGAAATTCACATTACCCCAAGAGGTAATCCTTCTGGAGGCCGCTAAACTATAGGCAAGAGTCCCAACCATAATCAATTACAAGGATATACTAATCTTATATCGCATCCTATCCATTATAATGATTATATTCAGAGCCCGGGGGGCAGTGTAGGGGGAAGACCATTTCCTTCGCCACAGCCTATGCCTGTTAATGTTGACACTGTAAAGGAAGTGGTGCAAGAACTATACGGATTGGGTCTATGATAAATAGGATATCCAAAATTTCATAAACCATATCCTAATTTTGTTGATAGAGAAAATCCTTACCCTAGGGGTTATAGAATTCCTGATTTCTCTTTATTTACAAGAGAGGATGGGCAATCTACTGTTGAGCATATTGCTAAATTTACCATTAAGTATGGTGAACTGGTAAATTATGAAAATTTTAACTTGTTTAAGTTACGTCTATTTCCTAACTCTTTAACAGGGGCAGCTTTTACGTGGTTCTCAACTTTGCCCAGGAATTCCATATGTACGTGGCAGGAAATGGAAAGACAGTTTCACACTCAGTTCTTTAGAACTAAGCCAGAAGTTTGTGTGGCAGAGTTATCTAGGTTAATACAAAGGCCAGGGGAATTTACCGATTATTTCATTGCAAGGTTCAAAAAGCTAAGAAATCGGGGCAAGATTTCTCTACCAAAAATAGAGTTTATGAAAATGGCTCAGCGTGGGCTTGACATTGAGTTGAGAAAGAAATTCCAGGGAATGGAATTTCATGATTTTTATGAAATGGTAACCAAGGTGTCAGAATATGAGGAGTTGTTGAAAGAGGAGAATCATAGAAAAAAGGCAACCATTTGAACTTATTGTCAAGAAGTTAACCAGGATGTGGCCGTGGCTGATTTAATATCCATTGGCTCCTGGATCTGCCCACTATTAACGAAGCCAACAAAGGAGAAGAAAAAGTCTCAACCTTACAACAATCAGTATTCTTTTGATGTAAGGAAAACTGAAGAGATTTTTGATTTCCTCCTTAAGGAGAAGTTTATTAAGTTACCGGCTGATCACATCATTCCTACTAAGGAGGAACTCAAGGGGAAGTCATATTGTAAATGTTGGGCTTAAATTCAAAAATTTTTAATTAGTTTAATTAAATTAGAATTTTTTTAGGAGCATTAATCATCTAATTAAATTTTAATTAATAGTTAAGAATTATTAAAAGCCATTAGCAAAATAATAGCAGTTATTAAATGAGGAAGTGGCAGCAATTTTTTCCTAAGAAAGATGGAGCAATGGGTTGAAGAAGTGAGCAGTTACTGGGTTGAAGAAGTGAGCAGTTACTATAATTACATGCAACGGTTATTTATTTTAGCAAGTTCTTCTAATAGGCTGATATAAAAATGGAAAGCAGGGGACAAACGAGGGATCAACAATCAAAACCAGAAACAACACAACAAAATACTAGCATTTCTACTTTCAAAGCTGTGTTCATTTTTCATTTACAATTTGTTTTAGCTTAGTTCCTAATCAAACATATCTCCTTTATTTAATTCAAAGTTCCTCAAGGCTTTCACATTTCTTTAATTTTCCTCAAGCTAATCCAATTAAGCTGATATACACGTCCAAGCAAATTGTTCCAAGGAGCTTGGGAATTCATAATCGCCAAGCGCATTTATTGAGGTTTAACCTCTGGCATGCCCACAATTAATAATTTCCAATTCATGCTAAACAATTTTGGCACGCCCAGTGGGACACGTGTGACAATGGCTTCCAAAACTTGCAGTGCTTTAAGCAAAAACATTACTGGATCCCAGGATTCGGAAGAAGTTCCTACTGTTGTTGTAGGATAAGGACAACAAGAAGAACACGATCCAGGGAGATTTGTTGTTACTGGTGAGAAACCGTGTTTTCTAAGGAATTCATGGTTGAATTCAAGAAGCAGGTGAATGATGCTTTAAATGAGGGCAATGATAACATAGCCGCTTCCTTGGCAAAAGTAATTGGGGATGGTTTTAAAAAATTTTACACCATTAAGGATGACTTGAGGAGAGAGGTACAATCTTCCAATGCAATTGAAAACCCGAGTTCAAACAAGAAGAATGTAGTAGAAAAAGTCAATATTTCTCAGTCACCTCAACTCTCTGCTTTTATTCAAGAAGGGAATCATATGGTTCCTAATAGATAAGATTCCGGAGGACTCAATGGGCAAGAGATTGGATTCACTTGTACTAATAAAAAGATGAGTGAAAGCTCAAGAGTTTCAGTAGAAAAAATAGATGGACAAGGATATAAAGGCTCAAAGGGCACTGTTCTTCAACCCAATTGGCCTATTCCTCCAGCTAATATGTTTGTTCCTCAACTTGATAGGCTTGTTTGGCCTATTCCTCAGGTCAATATGTTTGTTCCTCAACTTAATAGGCTTGTTCGGTCTATTCCTCAAGTCAATATGTTTATTCCTTAACTTAATAGGCCTATTTTTCTACCTAATAGGCCTATGTCTTTATCCAAGATGTTTGTTCCTCAATCTAATAGGAACTCGTAGGGAGGCCATAAAAAAGAGAGGTCAATCATGGCTTAAGGATAGTTACGACCATAATTACCATTTATTTTGTTTTTTTTATTATTATGTTTAAATT
>CANYBF011352496.1:0-14221 GCA_948192965.1 Dalechampia spathulata | reverse complement strand
ATACGGTATGTTACTTATTATGCCATGTATTACACCATCACACATATCATGCATATGATATGCCATACACACACCATGCATTTGGTATGCCACTTATTATGCCATGTCATAACATATGCCATGACATACATCACTTCACATATCATGCATATGATATGCTATTCACTATGTATACGCATTGCATACGCTATACGCCTAACACAGAAGTGAATTCCTAAAATGTTAATGCATAACGTAATACGCTATTTGCCATAATATATGCTTACATATTAGGATTGTCATATCATGCATATGTTATTTCCTACATGTTCACATGTCATGCATATGCCATGTTATCGCTATATCACATGACATGCATATGCCATGCCATCCAAATGCCATGTAGCTTTATATGTCATTCTACGTGCAACCTTGCAATGTGGATTCACATAAATGCGCTGTGTGTTTACAATTACGCTCGCATGCTTGCCTACTTAGGACAATTAATCCCAACTAAAATGGTAAAATTGATTTTGGAAACTCATAGAATAGATCTCCACAACCCGAACCCAATCTCTGAAGGGTTTAACTAGCACTCATGTTATGGGTCGGTTGGACCAATCCGGAACCATCCGGTGGCGACTCCCTTGTGACTCTTTCGAGTCCGTATCATTCCCTAAGGGAACCCCTTAGGAAGACTACGCTTTCGCTCCAAGTGCGGTCCCCGGTCCGTGACTTTCGCAAGCCTCGCTCTAGGCCCCAGCAGAAACCGGCGCTCATAAGGGTAATTTTGGAAATTAATTTATGTATGGTATATATGCACATTTATATAATGTATGATATGTATAATGCTTATGTGAACATGATGCAATAATAATTAAATAAAAGAAGAAGAACTAAAATGGAATAAGTAAGATAAGTAAGTGTTGACAAGTGTCAATATTTGCCCCTTCCTTTAAATTTAATATTAAATAAAATAAATATAAATAAAAGAGGAAGGGAGGGTCAGTTTTATCACATTCTTCCTCCTCCATTCAACATTTTCTCCTTCTTTTCCTCCTTTGTTCTAGCTTAAGGAAAAATCACTTTTCCAAGATAATTTGTTTAGATTTTCATGTTTTTTTTATTAGTTTTCATTGTATACATACTTATTACTTCTTAATCTTTGATGTAACTCATGTTATTAGAGTTGGAAGAATTCGACCAAGTATAGAAGTGCATGTATATGTATAAATTTTGATATAATCATATGAGAAAGTGAAAAAGGAAGGTTGATTTTGCATGATTAAAGTGTTTTGATTGAATGTTGAGTATGGATGAATTTTGTATGAAAACCCTAATGTAAACTATATGTGAATGAATTTTGAATGGATGTTCTATGTGTGCATGAACATTATGGATGATAATTAAGGTTGAGGAATGTGAAAAATGCATGAGAAGTAATAGGAAAGTTAAAAATCATAAAGAAAATATTTGCTGCCTAAATTTGTACCTCTTTGATTTTGACTCCTATAATTCAGTCAAACTGTATAATCCATAAAATTATGCATAATTATGATGAAATTTGGTGCTAGAATGGTGAAGATGAATTGGATGCTTAAAGGAAGAGGTATACATGATATATACAAGTGCTTGCTAAAACCGGAACTTAAAAGTAAAGTTAAGGGTTTACGATAATTGCATTTTTACTATCTTAATGTTTGAATTTTTGAATGTGTAATATATCTTTGGAAATATCTTTGAATCTAGTTTCCAACGGTACTAGAATTGTAAAATTTCAAAGTCATTTTCATGGTTAAAAATGTCACATCATTCAGATTATCACATTCAAGTAGGAATTAAGCAAGGAACTTTAGTATGCGGCCTTTTACAATTTGATAGCGTAAATGAATTCTAAAAATTACAAGAAATAGCTTAAATTAAATCTTATTAAATCTAGTTTCTAATGGTATATGGCTTGTTTATATTAAAGGCCAAGAGGATAGATTAACACTTTGATTCATACATTAAATGAAGGCATAAATGTTAGTATCTTTTATGGTTCATAATTTATCTTATAAGGTCGCATAAAGGCATGAACAAGTAAGGTGAAAACATGAAGATTTCATGAAAGAAAATGACTAAATGAATAGTGTAACATACCAAATGAATAATGTACCTTACTAAATGAATAATAACATGCCTTGTATGTTTGGCAACTTAATGAATGCATGTTCCAAGCTTCCAAACTTAAAGCTATTCATATCTAAACCTCATTATTCATTGTTATACACATATATATACATTTAGAGATATAAATTAACCTTAATGTCTTATGTTTGAGTCATGATTGATTAATGCTCCTTACTTGTCGAATTGATCAAGATACATGGCTTACATGTTAGAATGCCTATATATGAATTAAATGGATGTATGTACTTGAATATGTGGAGGTGTTAAGACATGGATAAGTTTAATGGTTTATTATGTTATCAAATGCATTTCAATGGTATTTAAGTATACTTAATGAATGCGAAAATGACTAGGATGTTAAGGATGGCCAAATTACATGTATTATTTATATATGCTTCTATACTTGAATGTATGGGTGTGTAATGATATAAATAAAGGTAATTACTTATGACTTTTTAAAATATGATTCAATGATTATTAAATATTCATGATGAATATTAATTTGTTCAAGATGCTTAATTGGCCGAAAAGTATATAGAAGTACTACTTATGATGAATGTAATGCTACGACATGAAAATATTCAAATATGACTATCACGACTAGAAATTGAAGTATAACTACATGAAATGAATATGTTTGAATTCCTTATGGTGAGAAACTTCGTGCAAAATGTAAATGGCTTTACTAACTAAGTTAATAATGAAATTTATCACAGACTCAACAAAGGAACAATGATAGTGACTACTAATCATCTAAACAGGTTTATGCTATCTAAGATTTCCACGATCGATAACTCGTTCAATAGTGGAAAGGTGTACATAAGTACACTATAGTTATTTATTCATTTATTCACCATACTTATAATACCTTATGATGAGTCTATATAGGAAATGAATTACAAATGTTCTCTTATAATGATGTTTTATGCATTATTGAAAATTTATAGCATAAGGGATATTATTCCGTGATGATACATATATCATTCTTTTAAATAGTAGTTATTATATTGAAAATGAATGCCATATTATATAAGTTATATGTTATGATATTCCAATCTATTAAATGAGGTCGGCAGGTGAATTATCACAAGTACAGAGATGCTATATGATATCTATTTTCTTTATTCATGAAATATCAATTGATGTGGATTGTGAATAATGATTTATGATGAAAGATTGATGTTATACCTTATTGATTTCCATATTCATCATGTCATTAAGCATACTACATATGTATCACATCAAGAATCATTTACATACATATTCATATTCATGACATATCATATATAAGATATAAAGTGGGAAAAGAGAGAAATGATACAAAGCTATACACTATGAAAGTGTACTGGGTCATAGAGATTATGGATTCCCTTGATGGAATCATACAGTTTTATTCCTCTATGGAAAGAAAAATGGGTTCCCTGAACCATACAGTTATAATGCCCTCCTATGGGATATGAGTACCAGTACATACAGGGCCTAGCATGAGATTATGCACAATTATACAAAAATGAAAGGAAATGTTATAAGAAAATCAAAGGGAGAATGCATAGCATGATACACACAATCATGCATTATTCCTCAATTACAATGGAATGAAAGACAATGTTATTATAGGTGCATTACAAGTGTACATATATTGATGTTCATAGAGACATGATGGATTATATATAGTATTTTACATAGAGGAAGTCACAGATGATTGTTTATAGTATTTATATTTATGTTTCCATAACATTCTATGTTATGTTGAAAAAGTAAAGGTAAAGTGAAAGTAAAGGCACAATATGAGTGCATATAATGAATTATTCATTTTAAAGATGAAATTGTGCTTTGATTTGCATAAAGAATGATTATTAGTGATCTTATACGATATAGTTATTAATTATCATTAATCCATAATAATAGATTGTTGTGAATGTAATATGGTATTATACAAAAATAGGTAGTTAATGTTCTTAAAGCTATTTGATAAAGGTTCATTATGATTGCTGAATGTGATATAGAAGTGTTAATATGATTTCATTTAATGTTATATTACATGTAGTATTATCTTGTTACAAATAATTATGCTGATTATGGTTATGATTATGAATAATCATGGTTGCTATATTATTTAATTGATAGAAATGATATCGATGACTTACATACCATGAAATAAGTATTCTTTTTACAAACATCAATGGAAGGCAAGTGATGTTATTAGTACGCAAAAGAGTATTCCATGATATTTGAACTATTATGGAATGTTTACACATAGTTTTCAATGTTATTGAGTTAAGGTGGCATTTTAATGCTATATTATGGTGATTTTTATATAGAATACTCATGTTTTAGATAATTTGTATTTTTATATAATGGTATAGCAAGTATTTGATGCATGATATGTTTATAAATGATAAGATATTTGAATCGTGATGTATGCTTATAATATTATTATTATGCATTTATTATATAGTACCACTGAGTGAAACACTCAACGTTTGTCATTTGATAAATGTAGGTTGAAAGTTTACAAGGAAACATACGGATATAATAGCACCAAATCATCAGGATTATTTATATGCCAAAGTTTCAAAAATGTCAAGTACTCGTGAGTTATGTAATTATGCAACTATGTATATAAGTCCCAGGCAGAAAATAATTACATTGATATTTATTAAGTATATGCGTATTTCAAAATTTTTTTTAAAGAAAAATATTTTTACACATCCCTTGTAGAATAATTAATAGTTTTCACTTATATGGAGACTGTTAACTATTTTACGGGAACATGTTACATCGTAAGGGGTGTGACATTACAAGATTATATAGTTATAAAATACAAGATACAAGAATTATTATTATATAATACATATGCATGTAATTGATTGTTTTTTAGACGATATGACTTGTATTATTGATGTCATTTATTTAGATGTGGTGAATTGAGTTATACATGATATTTGAAATTGTGATTTGGTGTAAAGGTAGTGTATATGGCTATATGATCATTCTACTATTATTTGTGGTTGTTTTTTTATATTAAAATTCATTTATTTACGTGTTTAATTATTTTATTTGGTTATTTAGATATTATATATATATATATATATAGTTATGTTTATTGTATAATTAATATTAGTTTAATTAAATTAATGATAGTTTAGTTCCTTACCTCGTATAATTTCTCATTAAGTATATGGAAGCTCACTTCTTATAATTTCAAATTTTGTAGGTTGTTACTGCTAGAAGCAAGCTACCTTCCTTATTCTTCCAACTTTACTTCAAGGTATGGATAGTTCAATTCATTTGGATTTTCCTTCTTAGTTGATTTTCAAATAAGTTTTGGGTTTAAACTTGTAGTTGCAAATCCTTGGACATATATTATGTAGACATATGATAAATGTTCACTTCATTATTATCTATTATTAATGCTTTGAGAAATTTGTATTAGATTGTTAAATGATATAAGTAGGCTTACGGGATTAGTAGGTTTATCTCGTGTTGGTCATGATCTTAATTTTTGGATCGTGACAACATTATTAAGGTATACATATATAATGCTAAGTAAATTGCTTAGTGAATGATTTTTTCCTTTAACTGTATATAAGTTGGGTAATATTAGCAGACTTCAAGACGGTAATTGAGCACAACTACAAATATACAAGACTTAAATGTTGTATTAATCATTAATTGAATTTCATTATTTGTGTCATGTAAAATGATATATTATATTACTTTCCTTAAATAATGTAAAGAGTATAGATCATGATAGTTAATGTTTGAGAAAATGCATGATTAATTTTTGAAATGGTATTTTGAAATGTATTATAGGATCAAGAAATGAAATTATATTAGTTTATTTTAAGTTAAGTCTGTTATATAAAGTGTAACATGATTTCATAAGGGAAATACAATTTTTAGAAATGTTTTGTACAAAATGAATTTCAAATCGTAAATGCTTTCAGGAGTATGACATATATGAAAAATGTGATTTAAATAAAAGTTATAAGGTGATGTTTTATTCCACAAAATATTTTTTTTAATTTAAAGAGGATAATCCATTTTATGAAATGATTATTTAAGAGTTAAAGAATTGCAAATCCCTTAGGATATACCCTTAGGTATATCTCAAAAGCATATAACCTTGAGTTCTTACTATAGATATAACAAGAGTGTTGCATCAAGGTAGTTACATCTAGATCTATAATGGTAAAGAAGCCCAAAAATTGCAAAGTAGTTACTTAAGTGGAGCAACCTGGGAGCAGAAATAAATGATGAGTTATTTCAACATAAATAAAGGGTTTTGTTATCTTTTTATGTTGTATTTATTAGGATTTGCAATTTTAGTATTGCTATATATTGAGCTAACTTTGTTACTCTTTGTACTTATCTATCTTACTACCTTTTAATCAATCAATGTTATGTGCAAACAATTAATGTTTTAGTATTTAATGTACTTGCAAGATATGAATCATCTACTTCAATTTGACATACAATATTTTAGATTAGTTATAATTTTCATTTTGTATTTTATTCTTTTTAATTAGTTTCAATATCACTAATGTGAAAATAAGTTATAAGTTTTAGTTTTAAATTCAATATTACCAATTTAGTATTGTTAATTCCTTGTATTGTTTTAATGTCAATAAAACCTACATTTTCTTAGTATATATAAAAAAAACTTTCATTTCAATTAAGATTTTTGTATAAAGACACTTTCATTTCAGTTAATATAACCATTATATTTTCATAAATACTATCCATTCTTATTATAATTGAACCATTATAATTAAATCTATAATTCACATGATATAATATACAAATATCATGGTTAACATTATTAACCATGAGCATAACCATATTATAATCAATATGTGTTTCTCCACTATATTATAATCAATACATGTGTTCGTTCTCCACTTTATCATTATTTTTCTTATTCATGAACTTCAACTTCTTAGACTCAAACATATAATTTATTAATCTTTACTTTGATGCAATTAAACTATATGAACATGATTCTTCAGTTTTAAACTATTAATCTCCTTTACAAGGAATTCATTTTTGTACCTGAAGTAATTAATAATTTTCATCACTTTGACATTCACTTTTAGATCATATCATTCAAAATATTCACATTATCAACAACTTCTTATTTGTTAATTATGACTTTCATATAAACTAAAATATGTAATAACAATAAAAAGACATTGAACTTACCTTACAACTATAACATCCATAAAACACCTCATAGGATTCTTTTATTCTATATAGTTTATTGAGATATCTTAAGTCTTAATTTATAAACTTCATGTGGATAATACCTAACTTTTCTCTCATATTCAAACTTCATGATGCTTCTTTACTTAATAATGAGATTTGTACATGATAAAGAATTTTTAGTTATTTTTGATTTATGAAATTAATTCAGTTATCTTGTTAGCTCTTCATGGTTCTAGTTCTTATTTTAATGAGGATGTTTTTAATTTTAATTAAAATATGATTGAAATTGAGAAGATGAACTTGGTATTGTCAAGTTAGTCCACTTATAAGGGCTTAAATGTATAATTTTTTGTAAATTTATAAAAATATTTTATACTTTTAAATGATTAATGACATACTTATGTCGGGTTACAAATATGAGAGTTAAAAATGAGCTCCATGTTGAATCTACCCTAACTATTTAATGAAAGAAATTTGAGATCTGGTTGACGAAACTTGCACGTTTTAACTTTATTCTTGAAAAAACATCCCAAGTCGGCACCGTTTTGTGTTGGTGTTGTCTCTGATTCGCTGCCACCTGAGAACCGTATTTAGGGTTTGTATCTGTTATTCTCTTGTTGCTTTACGTTCTTCGTCTGGCGAATGAACATGGGAGGCAAAAGAAAACCCAAAGAACCAGAGACAACATCGACCCTCCAAAACGACAACGCTCCTTCAAACATCTTCAAGACTCTATTCGGCGACGCTGAGCCAAACGGAACTGCCGTTTCCTCTCTATTGTTCTCTGATAGCAACCCCTTCAAAAGAAAATCTCAAGAAGCCAGTCGATATGCCCAGCAAGAACAGGAAGAAAGAAAATCTGTTAAGGTTTCTTTAGAAGAAGAAGAAGAAGCCCAGAAGATAAAGGGCTTGAAAATCCAGAAATCTGTTGCAGTAGATAGCCATAGCAACAATGAGAACAAAAAGAAAAAGAAGAAGAGAAAAAGAGATGAAGTAGAGACGGAGTACGAGGCTAAGAAGTACGGTATTAAAGAAATGCCTAATGAGGAAGATTCTAGAAATCCGGCTGTTGCTGTTGGAGAGAAGAGGAAAAAGGGGGAAAGTGCTGCGGACATGTCGGTTATGAAGGATGGGGAAGGGTTCGATGATGAAAACAAGCTGTTAAGAACGGTGTTTGTTGGAAACTTGCCTTTGAAACTGAAGAAGAAGACTCTTATAAAAGAGTTTAGCCAATTTGGCGAGATCGAATCCGTGAGGATACGTTCTGTGCCAATCATCGATGTGAGACTCAAAATAATTCGATTTTATATCTACTTTTGTGATTTTGGAATTTAGTAGTGACTGTTTTCACTGTTCCGTGTTTGTGCAGACCAAGATACCCAGAAAAGGGGCTGTTATTTTGAAGAAAATTAATGATTCTGCTGATAGGTATTGTTGCAGTTTTAGTCAGGAAATGATATTCATCAGTTTTACTCATTGATACACTATGCTGGTTTTGAATTGCTTAATATCCACAATGTTGAATGGGAATCTATACAAGCTAGGCATGGTTGAGTCTAGTCAAGTCGTATTTTGTTGATGTTATGTAAGTTTCTTTGCAATTCTACTTTCTGATCACGAATTGTCATGTATTACAGTGTACATGCTTACATTGTTTTCAAGACGCAGCAATCTGCTGAGGCTTCTTTGGTCCATAACATGTCTGTGGTATGTGCCTCTTCTTAATCTTGCTAATCGAGCAAGATTGTGAATTTTTTGTTATATTTAAGGTTAAGGATGTGTATTGTGTACAATTACTATTGTGTTTATATTCATGAGTGTAGGTTGGAGGTAATCACATCCGTGTCGATAGGGCTTGTCCACCCTGTAAAAAATTGAAGGGGGAGGATCCTCCACTCTACGATAACAAAAGAACCCTTTTTGTGGGAAATCTTCCATTTGATGTCAAGGTAATTAAGATCCGCATGACTTCTCTTTCACTAGCCTACTTGCTTGTATACCTTGTTTCCTGTTCTTATCTGAACTTGATATGTTTAACTTTTAATGCAGGATGAAGAAATTTATCAGCTTTTCTCTAGCATCAAGGATATTGAGTCTAGCATTGAAGCTGTTCGAGTTGTTAGGCATTCTCATCTAGGTCTTGGGAAGGGTATCGCCTATGTATTGTTTAAAACAAGGGTATGATAGCAAAATCTGTTATTCAATATTTATTTATCAATAAAGCCGTCGTTGACTGCAACCTGAGGCATATATTTAATAATTTATTTGTTGACATTGCATTTTGTTTGCTATTTCTGGTACTAATTTGTTTATCTTTTTGTTCTACAATAAGTGTCACTGCTTCCATCCCTGAAGTTGTATTGTGCATATGCTTTAATAACAAATTCAACTGTTTGCTGATGTGATGATTTTCTTCCTGCCATCGTGATTAGCAGCTTTGGTGGATATTTCTGTTTGTCTTTTTCTGTAAGAGGTCCATAAACATACACCAAGAGGTCCATAAACATACACCGAGTGATTAGTCTTTGCAGCTAACCAATTTAATTATATGAACTCTTGTGAAATTTGAAGCTCTTACCTTGAGCATCTAGCTCTAAGTTTTTAGTAGGGAACCGGTTGTGCGGATTACATGTTGATTTGAGAAAGAGCTTTATGGGAATCTTTTTGTGCAGCCATTTCTAGTCAAGTGCAAGAAAATATTCAGTTCTGCGGATTTACCTCCCTCCCCCTCTCTCGTCATGTTCTTTTTCTCTTGTATTTTTCATTGTGTAACTCTTACATGATGAGCTGACTAATTTATTTAATGCAGGCACATCAATTGAAGTCTAATGTTGTTTATCTACATGCAATTTCTGAAAATATTTTAAATCTGATGTTGTGTCAAATTGTACAATTTAGATTTGCATTATTCTAGTATCATGTTAGTGGTTTCATGAATTCCCTTTTATACTAACCTGCCTTGTTGTTTATGATTTGCAGGAAGCTGCAAATTTAGTTTTGAGGAAAAAAAACTTAAAGATTAGAGATCGAGAGCTAAGGCTAACTCATGCCAAGAAAGATTCTACTTCTACCCCGTCTAAAAGAAAAAGCTCATTAGCTGCTGAGGAAACTGGTTCGCCTGCAAAGAAGTTATATTTGGATTCAAGGACTCCTGACCGTAACAATACAAGTACAAAGGCATCTCTTTCCTACCAGGGTCTACGCTCTAGCAAAACTGGTGCCCAAAAGAAGCTCCATACGAAGCATGGTGTCTTTGGTAAGGCGAAATCTAGCACTCAGACGGTAGATAAGCACAAGGAAAAAAGACCAGCTGTCGCTGCAAGAAAGGCAAAAATGAAAGCAAATGTCGTAAGCCCTACCAAACAAGCAGGGCAAAAGCGCAAGCTGCAGAGCCGTACTCCTCAAAGTTCTAACATGAAGAAGAAAGCCAAAAGATTTAGAAAGTAGCGCACCGACAAGCTTATTATTATTAAAAGAAAGCAAAAATCACCTGTCAAACTCTCTTTTTTTTTTTTTTTTTTACAAATCTTTGTACAAGTAAATGTATTTTCTTCTTCAGTAGTGTTGATTTATGGCTTTAACGAGAAGTGTTAATCAGGACGTGCTCAGCTAGACATTAGCTCTGTTGAAAAGTTGCAATTCATGGGTTTAGATGAAACGGCTTGGATCAAAAAGGAGAATGGGAAAATACCCTTGTTACTGATGTTGCTTAGACTTAATTTTTCTTGCTTGCTTCGCTAGAAGAAAAATGCCCGTGCATATATCATTGCGAACATTGAAGGGTGGGGGCGTCCTGCAACTGATTTGTCACAATATGTGACCAAATCATGCTTAGGTTTGTCAACTTTTAATATCTTTTCAACTGAAACTATTGTTTGAAGATGTATGTGAAAAATGCATAAATTAATATTTTTCCCAGTAGAAATCAATCATTTAAATAACATAATCAAATAGTTTTGAGATTTCAAATGCTCTAATGCTATTAGAAAGAGACTTGAGGTTTTTTTGAAATTTGTCAAAAAATAAGAAATTTTATAAATATCATTTTTTAAAAAAAAAATCGTAAACATAATGAATATCTTTGAAAATATTTATGAAAATAATGTTTTCAAGGTTTAATATAGATTTATTTTAAGTTTATTTTAATTTATAAAAATATTTATTTCAAATTTGTTATAACTTTATTTTTAAGTTTATTATAGGTTTATGATAATAACATCATTATTTGTACAAGCAAATAAAAAGACAACCTCCGATCAATTATTATAATCTCCAATTATCATTGATAAGAAAATATAAAACCAAAGATAACAAAAAAATTAAAAAAAATAAAAAAACAAACAACAAACTTCAATACAAACCACCAATAAACAAAATCAAAGCAATTGATATATGTTCATTAATTTTGAAATTTATCATATATTTGTTGATAATTTCATTATTTAAACATTTTAAATTAGTCTTCTCAATGATAATACATCACAAGGTATATACTATATGTATATAGGCATTTATTGACATATACCTCATAATATTATGGTATATAGGTATTTATCAACAAATATCCCATAATATTATGGTATATATTAATAAATACATGTCATAAAGTATACATTAATATATATATATATATATATATATATATATATATATATATATTAGATATAATAAATATATGTATCAATTAAAAAAATGTTATATGATATATATTTATATTTTTTTTATCAAAATAAAAAATTACATAAGTATATATAGTAAATATATGTATACCATAACAAGAAATATTTTTTTACCCTTAAACTATTAAGTGAGGAGCATATAAGTCCCTTAAACATTTAGAGGTGTAAAAAAAGAATTATATCATGATTTTCAAGTATTCAATCTTCTCCTTTAATGGTGAAAACAAGATAAAGCATAACTTTATTTTATGAAGTTTGACATAGTATAAAATAATGGTTAAATTACTTAAAATCATGGTAAAATAGATAAATTTATAAAGATAAATCCTAGAAATGTAAATATGCTTATCATTAAGTATTATCTCATCCGGTTCTAAAAATTAGAAATGATGTATGAGATATGGTGTTTCTTTAATAAGTACTCAAAGTGTTGAACAATGCTCTAACATGGAGGTAGAATATGAAAGAAGGGAGAGATATTATCATTATCAAGTAAGAGAGTTCAAATTAAAAGCATATAAATGAACTTCATGAATTGAGAAGAATCTTAGTAAGAAAGTTTCATTTGTCACATCCACATTAGAGACCCTAGGAGTTTTATATGATGCATGCATATGTGTTGTGTATTTGTGACTGTATTTCACCTGACAAACCCTAGGGTCTTAGATTCCTAGAGATTGTACGGGGCGTACCAAAAGGGGTGTCCGGCTGTATGCGTACTCGCAGAAAATTGGGTTTGTCAGGTGGCTCGTGATGGTACGGACGTACCAAAAGGGGTACGAGCGTATCATTGCTCGCAGGAGTTTTTTCTTGCCAAGGTGTTTCGGTCCGTACGGGCGTACCAAGATCCGTACGGCCGTACGCGACTTAAGTTTGACTTTTCAACGGATAAGAATAAGCTTTTCCCCTGCTTTTCTTTCACTTTTCTCTTTCCCAAACCCTCTTAAATAACAGAGTTACGGTTCCTAAGTACCCGAGAAGGTGTGAGAGCTGAAGTTAACATTGGTGATCGTTGTTAACGAGATTACTAGTTTACGCTAGAAGCCTTATTGTCTTAGGTTTGTGCTAGTTGCGTTGTTTGTGCTAGCTTATGCTAGGTGTCTTGTTTACTTCTTCTTGTACTTTTAGGCCAAGTATGGCTAGGAAACTGATATGTGGGGATTATATTCCAGTATGCTTGTGCTTATTGGCTGGTTATTGGTTCCGGGAAGGAACATATCATGTGGTTGTTGGTATTGGCTCTCGGGGATGTTATGTGGTATATTCATGCATCATGATAATGAATTATTATTCATCAACATAGCATATCATGGTGACGGGGAGAAATAAGGAAGGGACTGGGGTATGAGAAGTACCGATATTAATTAATATGGTGAAAGGAATGAGATGTTCCTACTGGTGCGAGAAATGTCGATATTAATTAATATGATAAAGGAATGAGACGTTCCTAAAAGAGCACGAGAAGTGCCAAAACGAGGGCGAGTGCAACGCATCATTGCATTCCCCCTTGTGTGTTGCTTGGGAATAATCATATGCAGAGATTGCTTATATCTTTTATGGGTGTTGATTGATGATTGTATTTATGTTGTACTGGCGTGATTGCGTGTATTATGATCTGTGTGTGTGTGCTATGTGATTGTGTTCTTAGCACCACTGAGATTATTCTCAGCGTTTATCATTTGATGAACGTAGGTCCGAGTCCAGAGGGTGAGAGCCAGGACTAGAGTCACCAGCAGCTGGTTCACGTCTTAGTCGATTTAGTAGAGAACCCGGACTACTAGACGGATTCCTAAGATTTTGTATATTTATGCAAATTCCTTTCATTGTATTTGGTAGTAATCTAAATATATTGTATAAGTTTTGTAATGACTTATAACTTTTATGTTATCACCCGATTATTATACGAGCATTAAGAGTTAAAATCCCTTGTAGTATAATTATTATTTTTCTGAGACGGGAAAGTAATGGTTATGCTACAGGATTGTCGTACCCTAATTTTGGACCGGCTTGACTCATATCAGGTTCGGGATGATTTTGGACCATTTTGGGTTGGTCTTGGGCCATTCCAAACTGATTCAGATCATTTCGGACCGTTCTGGGCCAACTCTGGCCCATTTTAGGACGACACGCGCCGCGTATGTTTTAGCCCCACCGCATATGTACAAACATACGCGATCGCGTAT
>CANYBF011352283.1:0-26412 GCA_948192965.1 Dalechampia spathulata | reverse complement strand
ATAACGTAATACGCTATTTGCCATAATATGTGCTTACATATTAGGTTGTCATATCATGCATATGATATGTCATTCATACTCACATGACATGCATATGCCATGTTACTTTTATCGCTATATCACATGACATGCATATGCCATGACATCTAAATGCCATATAGCTTTATATGTCATTTACGTGCAACCTTGCAACTCCTATTCATATGACACGCTGTATGCTTATAATTACGCTTGCATGCTTGCCTGCTTAGGACAATTAAATCCAACTAAAATGGTAAAATCAATTTTGGAAACTCATAGAATAGATCTCCACCACCCGAACCCAATCTCTGAAGGGTTTAACTGGCACTCATGCTATAGGTCGGTTGGACCAATCCGGAACCATCCGGTGGCAACTCCCTTGCTACTCTTTCAAGTCCGTATCATTCCCTAAGGGAACCCCCTAGGAAGACTGCGCTTTCGCTCCAAGTGCGGTCCCCGATCCGTGACTTTTGTAAGCCTTACTCTGGGCCCCGGCAGAAACCGATGCTCATACATAGCCCATTGGTATATTACACCTATGTTTTTCAACCTAAAAGATATAACTTTGTAGCAATAAATCCCCTTTGGAGTTTGAAAAGCTATAGCTTTAACATCTTTTATTACCATTAGGATTTGATTATATCTAGATGATCGAGGTATGATGGCCTCTCATAACCTATTATAGAATCAATTCGATCTTGATCAACAACAATAAAATATCATCTTTTAGGTCAGCATTATTGAGGTTACAAAAATCCTTACAAATTCAAACTTGGTCATTATTCTTTCTTACTAGGATAATATCAAAATTTGACTTGGATATTTGACTTCCTCAATAAGGTTTGCATCAATTAGATTATTGACTTTGGCCTCAATTTATGAGGTCAACTTTGGTTAAAATTTCCTTTGAAGTTGTTTGATAACCTCTACCTCCTTTATGATTGACAAATGATGAATCATGACCTTGAGATCCAACCTATAAATTTCCTTATAAGACTATGCAAAGACATCATAAAATTCCAAGGTAAGTTTTTTTGTTTTGTGATGGTTAACCTCTTCTTCAACTAAATTTAATTCAAGAAAATTGGATGGAGATTATCATTAAATCCCAAGTCAATGTTATTTAATTCATCAACTATGATCTTATTCCCTTCTTTAAAAGCTAGTGAAGCTTTCTCCTTATTTTATTCTATCATTGAACGTTCTTTACCAACTTTAGTTATAATGAGATGTAATAAAGTAGCTATTTCCTTATCTTCATGATGCTAATAAGATGTTGAGTTAGTGATCAAAATTATTTATTATTTAATTATTAATATTTCATTAGCTTTAGTCACTCATTGCCTTTGATGCTTCATATGGGAATGAATTTACTTTTGACCTCCTTCTGATCTTTTAGCAAATAAGACTTCTTCTTACTTTTCTTTATCCCTTTATTGCTTGAGATCCAAATTTTATCATGAATTGATAATTTTACCTAGTATGGAGTTAACTTATGTTCCAAGATGATAAAAATTAAAAGCTCAATTTGAAGTGATTTCTAGTTGATAAAAATTGACACCCTCAGAACTTTTAGTGGTTTTTCAACCATAAAGGATTGGATACATTATATCCTAAAACTTCTCTTGAAGTCTTTAGAGTTATTTCCCTCACCTTTCAAATCTTACAAATTTTGCTGGACAAATTCTTCTCTTTTTACTTAAGTCCTTGTTCCTTTGTTAGCAAAGTCGTAGCCTTTTCCCCTATACTAGCTTTTACTAATAGCTTGTAGCTACTTAGGTTGAACCTATTCACTCTTTTTGTTGAAAGTTTCCCATGCTTGATTGAGGATCCTTAGTTAGATGGATAAATCCTAACAATGATGACATTGATGCTTTTAATATCACTAGCTTTGTAAGCGAATGGATAAAGTATTCTAAGTCATGCTTGACATCCCCTTTAACTTAAAATGGGGTTTGCACTTCTTTTCTCCTTGAAGTTGTAACATAATGCAACTTTAGGATTTTCTTAATAGACTTATTTAGTTATCTTGAAACTTCTCTCCTCCTATTATTTTGAGATGATTGAACTTTCATAAGTACCCCTTTCTTACCTTCAAGAGAATTTTTTTTATGAGCTCTTTAACCATTTCAGGCTCAAATTATAACTCCTCCATTATGCTTACTTCAAAGTAAAATTTGACATTTGTAAAGTATGACTTAGCTTCATTGAAAGAATTTGTATCAACTACTACCTTTACTATTTTACCATTCTTGAAATACTTAAAATATTGATGAAATATTAAAGGCATCACTATATTTTCATGCATCCATAATCAACCTAACAACATATTATATGTTATTGTAACATCAATAACATGGAACAAAGCACTTAATTTCATTTCAACAATATATTAATCAAGATTGATCTTACTCATTTGACTACCTTGGTTGAATCATTAAATCATCATCTTGCTTTGTATAAACTCATCCATTAAAATTTTGAGTTATTTAAACTTCTCCAATGGATGGATATTCATGTTTGAGCCATCATCCACCAATATTATTTTTATCTTTCACTTGCAAATGAACCTGGTGATAAACAATAGATGAATGTGGAAGTTTAAGCCAAGTAACATATCATCTTTAATGAAAGTGATTTCATTAGCACATGAATTTCAAGTGTTACGATGATAGAAAAATCTCCTTTTCTTTAACTTTTTTATGCACCATTAAGTCTTCTTTTTCTTCCACTTCAAAATATATGAAAATGTCAAGCATGTAATCAACCAAATTGATGAGCACCCTTAGCTCTTGGTCAAATTAAAAGTCAGGTAATACCTTTCTTAACCTCTTAAACTTTTCCTTTCTTACCTTAGGCTTATGTGATGCATTTTTGGTGTTCTTCTTACCATCACAACTCTTTGAGGACTTAAATATGATTTTGAAACATTCTTGCATTGGTGCCTTTGGCATATTATAAGAATTTACCCTTTATTATTATAATTATTTAGAGGTTTGTCTCTTATATAAAAGCTAAATTATAAGTGTTGAATGTAAGGAAATTCAATCATTATCACTTTGAATGACCCAAAACTAATTTCTACTAAAGAAAATAGTTAAGGGCTTACATCCTCAATGGAAGTCATGTTTAAGCTTATTTAATCTTCATAAAAAGTAATCACACCTTATACCTTTAATTCCACGATTTTATGTTTTAGCATAAAATACTTCTCTATAAGATGACCTAGCAAGTAATGGTACTTATAGTAATTTGCATCCTTGCTTTGGTCAACTTGCCCTAGATGTTTCATTTGCAAGAGCTTGATGAGTTTAGCTTTAAGCAAATCATCTAACATACTTGACACATTAAAATCAAGGAAAGGATACTTCTTATGTTACTTCTCTTTTAAAGAAGTTATCTCTTTCTTCTTTCCAACCTTAGAGTTGATCTTAATTGAAGTAAAGCTTATAACTAATGATTGGTTGTGCTTAGGTTTTGAATTAGGCTTGGTAGCCTTATGTACCTCTAATTTTTCCTTACTTTTCTTTAGATCTTATATTGGTAATTTTTTGATTCCCAACATTTGATATATTAAACTCCATATCATGGGTATGAGTATTAAATTATTAAAAAGTACTTGGCTTGATTCCTTGAAGAATATAAAGCAATCATAATTCATACCTTTGATGCATATGTTGATTATAGAAGATTCAAAAAGATGATTCTGATAGGTCAAGCTGAGATTCTTTTATCTTTGGATGTAGTCTATCACAAGCTCATCTTTGCATTAGTGAGTCATAATTGACTCAATCATGATGTTAATGTGTTAGGTGCTATAAAAATGATTAAGGAATTCCTACTCAAGTTACTCTCAATTATCAATTGAGCTAGCTTTAAGTTTAATGTATCAATCAAAGGTATTATCTTTAAGAGATTGAATAAACTGATTGATAACAAAATTATCATATATGCCAACATTATTATATGTCTCCATAAAGGGGGAAATATGCTACCTTAAATTTCCTTTACCATCAAATTATTGAAACTGTAGAGGTTGATAGTTTATTGGCATCTTCATTAGGTCAATCCACTATATGTATGGCCTTGTATATGAATAAGAAATTTATATTGATGTCTCAACTGGCTTTCATTGTCACATCCAAACACACACAATATCATGCATTTTATGAATATATTATAGAGAATGACTCATTAGTGCATGAAATGCATAAATGATATATGATGCATGAATGTTCTGATATATTGAATATGATATAAAGTGCATTAGAGATAGAGGAATTCCATATGATATGGAATTGATAGATAAAATAATAAAAAGAAGGTGAAAAGATGATTATATAAGTGTTTATGCACTAAAGATATGATTTTGATATGTTTTCATTAAATACTTTTAAGGAAATTCCATGATGGAATTTATACTTGTGACCTTAAAAATGGGGGCAGCAACATACTTGACCTGAGTATAGCTCTACTCGAGTTAAGTAGGATACTAGAAAAATAAGATCCATGGAGACAGTAGTGTACTTGAATCAAGTATAGTTCAACTTGAGTCAAGTATAATGCTAGAAAAGAAAAATAAGACCATAGAGGCCATAATGCACTCAAGTCAAGTAAGGCAGTAACATACTCAACCCGAGTATGGATGATACTTAGGTTGAGTATAATTCTGGAACTAAATTGGAAGTGGCAACAAAATAGGCAGCAATGTACCCAAATCGAGTGTGATGACACTCAGGTTGAGTACAACTATGGAAATGAATTTAAAGTGGTAGTATATATACAATTGATGCCTTATCATGTTTAACATGTTATTATATGATAAATGTGTTTTAAAGTGTGTAAATATAAATTAAAGTAAAGTTAGAAGCAATGGTATATAAAATTTTAAGCTAGGATATAAATGGTATTTCAAGGAAAGTTAAGGTTATAATTGAAAATTATGTTATGTATGGTTTGTGTTCATAACATTATAATGCATGGTAAGTGCTTTCTTATGAACCTAATTATGATGTAAAAATAAGTAATTAAGAAGAAAGAAGCAAGTTGATTAAAGAATGAACCAAAGCTTGATAAATGATACTTTATGATTGGTCCCTTTTATATTAAAGTCAAAAATTGGAGCATATTATCTTAAAGATATGCATAAAAGGTTTTCCTCATCCTTTTCTTCTAACATAACACTTCCTTCTTTTCTCCTTCTTCTTTTCATCTTCACTTAAAAGAATAAAACACTTTTCTAATGTAAATCATGCATAGATTTTGATTTTGATGCTCTTTTAGTGTTCTATGTGCTCTTCTCATGTTTTCTTCTTCTTTATGTTTTCTCACATCTTAAAGGAAGAAGTAAGTTATTATAAGGTTATGTTTATTATGTATGAGAACATGATTGAATAATGTTTTTATATGTTGAAAATGGGTTTAGTTGGATGTAAGGGTTCATTAGTGGGCAACAAGTGAGTTATAATGTGTAATATTGTGTATTGAGAAAAGTGAATGTATGATTGCAACTCTAGATATATTATTTATAGATAAGACTTAAGATAACTTGTTCATGCAATAAAAGTGACTATATGATCAAGATATGGCATGGGAAAAATTGCACAAGTTAGTGGATGTTATTAAAATATGAAATGTTATAAGATGGTATAATGATTATATGTTCATTATAAATCAAAGTTGATTTAAGATTTCTTATCATGATTGAATATGGATTGCTTAAGATGCTAAGCCAAGTACAATATATGAATGACTTTACTAAATGGATATAAAATGAAAATAGTATAGGTTTAACAGACGATACTCATACTTCTTCACAAGCTATTGATAAGGGAAAAGCAGTAGTAGGTTTGTGCTATCCATCTTATGACCCCACATAGGGTCTTAAAATGATGATATCTCACTTAATTGCTTATGATAGCAACATAGTGAGTTTATATTGTGAATGATATCATATGATTCATCATTACTTACAATCATTAAAGCATGAGTCATGCATCATGTCATGAATCATTCATACATAAAGGCATATTCATGTTATATCATATAGAAGATATAAGAGGGAAAAGAAAGTTATATACAGAGCAATATTCATTAATAACGTACTGGGTTATACAGTTATTATCGATTCCCTTGATGGAATCATACAGTATAGGTTCCTTTCATGGAACCATAGAGAAATGTTATGTTTCTACGGGAACTAGATAATAATATAGTATCGGTATATAGAGAAATGGACCCAACACATGATTGTGCCCAATCATACAGAAAACAAGAAAAAGTTTCGGGCCAATCAGAGGGAGAATGCAAAGCATGACGGCCTTCTCATAGACATACATTATCGTTCATATATCATGAAAGTATAGATAATGGAATGATGAATTCACTATAATTATGCTTATGTAGAGATGTACACAGAGTAGTAAAATACAATGTAATATTTAATATAAAAAAGTTACAATGGATTCTCTTATAGTATTTATTTATTTCTTTATGTAGTATGAAATGAGCATTGCTTATAATAGCTAATGAGTGAAGCAAAATGGCATGATATGATAAAATTATACTACTTAATACTAGTTTACCATGATTTGACTTTAATATGTTATTTATGATACTCATGTCATTTACTCATTTTATAGTAGCATGGAGTTTTATACTCAACATTTATCATTTGATGAACATAGGACCAGGACCTTCGGGTGAGAGTTTAGGCTGATTGATCTTCAGTTAACGGAGATTGTGATTTGAAGAATCTCATCCTCAAGGTAGCTTTGGACTAATGTAACATATTCCATGGTGTTCTTACATATGCAACTTATTATGTTAACCTTAGCAGCTGTAATACTTATGTTATATTGTGAGCGTCGGTTTATGCCGACCACCCAGAGCGAGGCTTACGAGGCTCATGGACCGAGGATCATACTTAGAGTGAAAGCACAGTCTTCCCAAAAGGCTACCTCGGGGAATGATATGGACTCAAAATAGTCGTAAGGGAGTCGCAACTAGATTGTTCTGGATTGGTCCAACCGACCCATAGCATGAGTACTAATTAAACCCTTCAAAGATTGGGTTTGGGTGGTGGAGATCTATTTCTATAAGTTTCCAAAATCAATTTTACCATTATAGTTAGAGTTAATTATCCTAAGCAGGCAAGCATATGAGCGTATATGTAAGCATACAGTGCGACATGTAATTTGGCTTTGCACAGTTGCACGTAGAATGGCATATAATGCTATATGACATTTGGATGACATGGTATATGCATGACATATAAGATGATGACATATTAAAATGACATGGCATATGCATGGCATGACATAATAATTCATGGTATAGTAAAGCGACATGGCATATGCATGACATGGCATAGTGATGCATGGGTGAATTGGCATTTGACATGGCATGTGACATGATATGTGTCATGGCATGTGGCATGGCATATGGCATGGCATGGTATAATGATATGTGACATGGCATATATGGCATGGCATAATGGCATGTGATATGATGAATTAGCATAGTAGCATGCAATATGGCATGGCATATTGGCAGATGGCATGGTAAATTGCACATATTACGTTACGTATTGGCGTATTTGGATCATATTGGCATACAAGAAAATATATGTTATAGCATGGCATAGAAGTGTGTGATGTGGCATGTGACATGATATGGCATATATGTTTGAGCAAACATAATAAACCATCCATGAATGAAAGAATACCGAAAGGCCGGTGAAAGCGATCGAGGAATTAGGGGATACACATGGGATTTTGGGGGATAAATTATTATAAAACATGAATAATTCTATCCTATTTCAAAAATATTCTCGCATACATCATTTTAGGACGTTAGTAACGTCCCCTCCTCCTCGGGTATTTTTCCACCTCGGGTAGCATGAGCCAAAAATGCATGAATGATTAATATGCAAAATAAATAAAGTAAATTCATAAGTAGCAAATGAATTTAGGATTTATTTGACTAGTCCAATGCCATATGAAAGCATGGACCAAGAGTCAAAATCCAGCAATTTTTGGCAAAAATCATGCGGATTTACATAAGTCGGATTGTGAAAATTGATTAAAAAATAATTTTAAGCAAAATTTTTTTTGGTTGATCTTGGAAAATCAAATGGGAATTGCTAACATCACATGAAACAATTGGAGGTAGCAACTCAACTAATTTGAATCCAATCCTTTCAAAAATTACATTTATATGAGTTAAATAGGCATTTAATCATAGAAAATCAATTTTGAGGCCAAAATTGATTAAATGTAATTAATTTTTGATGGATCCAATACACTTGAGTTACTGCTAAACATCAAATGTTACTGGAATTTTCAAAATGGGTTTGAAAAGGAATGAAAAATGCAATTTTTCAAAACTTTTCCAAGGAAAATGCGCATGCATAGGTTATTCCACTGCACACATACCATGATGTGTGGCTCATATAGGGAGTGAATCTACAAGAAAATCAAATTTATTAGCATAAACATGATTTATAGACAAATCCCAGCAAGTTTAATAAAGACAGCACCTCATTTTGAGCATGAATCGGCCTCTGTTTTACAAATCAAACAAGTAATTATGCAATTAACTTGAATAATCAATTTTAATACTAAAATAAATTCGATCTAGACAATATTTGATAGATTCAAAACATTAAGACTATGGAAAAGCCATTAATGTTGCTAGAAACATCAGATCGGAAGCTAAAATGAGTTAAAACTGAAGTGAAATAGGGTTTTCTGAAAAATTAGAGGCCTATGTGTGCATCATATAGACCTATGTGCACCATACATAGGCTGTGTGTGGCACCCATAGAAGAAGGTATGGTGCACATGGCAGAGAAAACAGGAGAAAAAGAAGGTTTTTCAGCAAAAAACCCGAGATCTAGGTCAGATCTGAGCAAATCTGAGGTGGACAATGTATTTTTGACCCGTAGATAAACATTTAACTTTGAAAATTAATTTTTAGAGCTAAAAATTAATTAGATCTGAAGAATTTATGATAGATATAGAACACCAGAGATATGGAGAAGCCTCAAATGAAACTAGATTCATTAGATTAGGTGAGAAAACGGGCAAAAATGGAGGCAAAATTTGATTTTCTGTGAAATCTGGGGCCTATGTGCGCTACACATAGGTTGTGTGTTGCACACATAGTGATATATGCAACACATATAGGTGGAAAAACAGAGAGAAAATCAAGGTTTTTCAAAAAATCACAAGATCTAACTCGGATCTAGGCATATCAAAGCCAGAAATGTGTTATTTTGATTATTAAAAAGCTTTAATAATCAACAAAAAGGCATGATTGAAGCCAATCACCAAGAGATCAAGCCAAAAATTAGAGATTTATTCAAAAACCATAAGAAAAATGGAATAAAATTGAGAATTTACCTTTGGGCAGTAGGTTTTTCTTCAAGATCTTGCTTCAAAACATGCTTAGGGACCTAACTAGTGCTTTTTGGTCTCTAAAATCCTACCAATTTAATTAATTAAGTGCTTAATTAATTGAGGAGTGATTTTGGCAGAGTTTTGGCTTGCTTTTAGCAATTTCCCAAATAGAAGGAAATTAGGGTTTGATAAAAATGTAATTTTCAATCCAAAAATTGAAAATTTTTAAGTCATGTGTAGCGCACATAGCCTATGTGCGCAGCATGTAGTGCAATGTGCTACGCACATAGCATTTTGACCTGTCATGTGGGGCCTACTGTAGCCACATCGAGACGTGCACCCCGTACCCAATAAGCATCATTTCATGTCTTAAAACATTGTATGATGTGGCGCATATTAGATTTGGTCTCGAGGAGACTTCCGACCAAACATCTTTTTTTACTATATGCGTAGTACATAGTGTTATATGCTACGCATATAGCATTTTTCCCTTATGCATTTTGCCTCGCTCGGACGAAATGGGATGCATAACATATGTCAAATAAGCATCATTTAACGTTCTAAGACGTTGTACTATAAAAAGCACCTCAAATTTGGTCCAGAAAGTGGGCCCCACCAAATGTCTTTTTTCTTGCATAGTACTATGCACTAAATTCATTTTATTTGTGCATTCTGCCTTGTATGGGTAAAATGCAATGCATTTCACATGTCAAATAAGCATTATTTGACATTATAAGACATGGTCATATGGGCCCTATCAAACATCTTTTTCCACTAAGTGTTGTGCACGTAGTGCTATGCACTCAATATGCTCTGCATGTCCAGAACACTCAGAGGAAGTTGAAATGCATGTTCACAAATTGGGGTTGACTTCGGGAACTGATTCCGAGCTGAATTAATGGAAACCTGAGATTATGCGCATAGGTGAAAAGCCAAGGTCAACAGTTTGCCCCTAATCAAGATTATTTGAGGCAACATAAGTGTGAGTCATTAAAATGAGACTTGATCATAACATGACTTTTCACCAAAAGTGAGGGAGGTACATGACCGATGTTCGCATCGAGATCTGATGCCCATGCTGAGGCTTATGGGGTGCTCATATTGAGGCTTATAGAATGCTCGCATTGAGGTTTTATAGAGTGCTTGTGTTGAGGCTTATAACCTAATTCTGTAACTGGGAACCCAGTGCTCAGGCTAAAGTTGATCAATGTTGATCTACTGCTCATACTGAGGCTTAGAAACCCAATTCTGCCACTAGGAGCCCGGTGCTCGGGCTAAAATGATCAATGCTTATCAGAGGTCTTTTGCAAGACCAATTGCTTTGCTGTGAGGCTTGGAGTCATTTGTAATCAACTACAGGACCTGGATGACCGTCTGTTGGGTTAGTGCTCGCGCCATTAAATGAATGTCAAATATCTCAAAAATGGCATTTGAGATCCTCTGCTGAGTCTTTGACATTTTCTGGTTGATAATTTTGACCAGTAATGATCCTAATTCTATCATTAAGAGCCCGGTGTTCAGGCTATATGATCAAGGCTGATCGGTGGACACTGCAATATCAATAGCTTCACTGTGAGATAATCATCTGACATCAGCGGCCAGATGCCTATTACTAGGGTTTGGGAATCAAAGGCTTGATTCTATGATATCTGCTGGATCGGGTGGTTACTGTAGAACCAGAGGTGACCGTCTGCTGGGTTAGGGTGATCAACCGTCAGATCAATTCTCGTACCATCAAATAAGTGTTGTCTATCTTCAAAATCTATATTTAGGATCCTTTATTAGAATGTAACACTATCTGGTCAATGATTTGACCAGAAGTTAAAAGTTTGACTAATTCTGATCGTCTGCTGGATCAATTTCCTGTCTATGCTAAACATGGAAAAATAATTTATTAGTGAAATTGGTATTGAAATGGTCTAGGAAAAATACCTGAATTTTTGAGTATCAGTCTGCTGCATTCTAACTGATTTTCTAGATTTTTCAGACATTACGGGTCGTGAAAATTAGGCTCGGCGGAGCAAACGACCTTCAAAAATTCTAAAATTTTTACCAGAGGCCTAAATCTTCATGTGCATCTTCATAGAGGTGGTGCATATTAGCAAAAATTTCTATGTGCGGTGTGCGTTCCATGATGTGCTGCGCACATCCCTTGAAAATTTTTAAATTCGAAGGTTTCAATTAAAAAATCAGTTTGTTTCCCCTCCAATAATTAATTTTCTCTTAATTCTCAAATCAAAAACTTAGTGTTTTTGTGAAAATAGCCAAAATTAGGATGCAACCGACCCCCCAAGACCCGAAATTGGTCCCGAGCTATGCTTCAACCGAGCATACAACTCATCATAGTTACTTTGGGGCTTTTTTTGGTGATGTAATTACAGAGACATTCGCCAATGTTTTGGCTCAATTTTTTTGTTTTTTGAAAATTGAGTTTAAGCTTGTTTTTATCATGTTTAGGCCACTATTAGACTTGAATTAGGTGCTAGGCTATCACTAAGCTTAGGTATGCATGTGATTGTCGAGATGTTTCATCAAAAATTATGTTTTTTAGAAATGGTTCTCGTTATGTGCAGTGCATATAGCACTATGTGCACCACACATAGGCTATGTGTAGCGCACATAGGGTTATGTACTGTGCACATAGCAATGAGAAATGGGCCAAAACAAGAATTTTTCGGCCATTTTTGAGAGATTATGCATCTTTTTGGTTCATAGGCATGAATAGGTTGATTTTAGAGCTGAGTGGAGGAGCTTTGTACCTCTGAAATGTTGTCTGTATTTTTTAATTAAGTCCAAAAGCTAACCTAAATTCTATAATTTGCAAACTAAGTTCGGACGATCGTCAGAACTGGCAGCATCTGAGGGATCGATGAATGGTACTCCCAACTGCCTTGGGAGATACGTGTCAGAGTGGACCAGAGCTGTTTTGGTCTGTATATCTCTTGCTTTATTGGTACGGAAAAGAGATGTAATAGATTCATCATTACTGCGATGATCAAGCGATGGATGGATTCCACTCATATCTTTCACCTGCTTGTGGGTGAGATTGCTATCACCCCAAGTATTTTTGCTGGAATCACTGGGCTGGAGTGTACTGGGTGGCCCATTCAGTTTGATGCCAGACTGACGTCACCGTGTTGAGCATATGACACTATTTTTGATCTGCTAGGTGTGTCCTCCAGTATGAGAGGTGGACATAGCATATCGTATGACTGTCTCCGAGAGGTGGTCCTGGCAGAGACGCTTGGCAGGACTATCTCTGTAGATCGGTACACTTGTAGCTTTCTACTGTATGTGCTGGGAAGTACTCTATTCAATGACAGTAGAAACAACATTCACATGTGTGTATTGTAGGCCCTTCATGACTTGGAGGCTATTGGATGATTCGATTAGGGCAATTCCGGTCTGGCTCATCTTATACAGGGATTGGATCTCTATAGTAGGCAGTGCAGAGACCACTTTATTGGCTGTTGGCAAGTCGTAGAAGTAAGCAAAATTTTGCTGATTTTGATACTGTATTATTTACCTGAGTCTCGCTGACTATGCATTTTGACCTTGCAAATCATGGCATATGCGTTTGGACTGCTACTAGAACCCTAGATCCCGTAGGGAGTACTGCTTAGTTTTCCCCTTCTGCAAGCATGGAGCATACCGTGTCGAAGGCCTGGTTATACAATGGATGAGTTGAGAGAGTATCTCAATGACTTAACCTGGGATCAGGTAAGAAGAAACAATTTAATTAGCGTTAAACTGTATTGAATTGGTTTGAGAAGTACCTGAGTAGGTGTCTGATCTGTCATCATTATCGAAATAGGTGCGTCCCTATCCATGGAGCAATATGCATCCGAGGCTGGAATATTTGACTAGCTCAGCGCACAAGGATAAGCGTCATATGCTGCTGGAGAGTCCCAAGGGTAGACTCTTCTACTTAGGAGAGCACGTGATTGACTGGTAACTACGACCAGAAAGCCATATGAAGCCTGTTGCCCACCACGTGTGATATTATAGCAATTGACTGGTATTCCCGGGCAAGAGTGTCTACATACCGAGGAACTTTCTACATACCGAGGTCAGCATGATAGAGCTGGCCGGTCTGGAGTCAGACTTGATATTTTTTGGGGTAGAGGTGGACATCATGGTTGATTGGCTATTGGTAGTTCTTGAGGTAATGGTGCCTTAAAAAGATCTCATGAAGCTCATGGTGGTGCGACTCCTCCAAGATTGATGTCTGATACTCCATAAGTTCCCCCAAGATATGAGCGCCTGACAGACTTTATGTAAGCTTAGCTGATGTGGCCGTAAAACCCATTGATCTATACGTATGATGAGACTGGTCGTCCATACGAGACATCCTTTCCAGTACCAACAAGGGATGAGATAGATTTTTATCCACTGAACACCACCTATATGAGTACATGTGTTTTGTATTTGTTCCAACTTTAGTGGTCTTATATGCGTTTGACCTGTGCAGGTACCTAGGGATGCCATAATTGATGCCTCAAGACTTCTGACAGTGTTACATTGTTATCACACCTCTGAGATGCTGACTGTTTAGGTGAGTACTGTTATAAATGCGAGTGCATGGAAATGCATGGATGCATGACTTATATGCCTATATGCTCGTGTTTGTAAATGAGTAGGCATTTAGAGTGAGAGGAGTGAGATCGCTACGCTCAAATGACAGAGCAAATGGGATAAGAGATTGCCCAGTTGACAGCATGCCTGGAGCGATACAACATCAAGGTTCCGGATAGTCACAGCCATGATGAAGACCACTCCGGCAAAGATGATGCTTAGAGTAAACATGATGTCTGATTCCCATATGAATGATGTCAGAACTCTGTAGTTTCTGTATAATAAGACAGTGTGTAACAGTCTGGCATATGGGCCTAGTACACTAGGGCTGTGGTGTACAGCTTTGAAAACAGCCAAAAGTTTGAGTTGTGCATCTTTTGGATTTATTAGTAGAATCCAAAGTTGTTTACTGCTATAAATATGTTATGCTTTATGCTTTATTGCCAAAACATAATTTCTTTGTTCCTCTATGCAGAAAGTAGATATACAATGACTTAGCAATCATTGTCTGCTTTTTGTGCTCTTTCTTACCATTGGGGTAACGATGAGTGGAGTCGATTAAGCTGGATCAGGCTCCAATACTTAAGGACACTTTAACAAGTCTCGATCAACAATGCTTTTCTGCACACTACTGTGCAATTCTGGGATCTAGTGGTCCATGTGTTTCAGTTTGAACATGTGGAGCTATGCCTGATGTATGAAGAATTTGTTGCTATCCTCAGAGTTACTTGTAATATGACAGCGATGTTAACAGTACCTGTGCCCATGAGTCACCTTTTGCAAGGTTTTCAGCCCATCAGGTTACTGATTTTGCTTCAGACCTTAACTTTTGCCTGAACTGCCCCCTTGGGTTTTCAGTTCAGTGGGTTGCTCTAATTTTTACCTAAGCAGCCTTTTATAAGGTTGTCAACTCAACGAGCTCTTATTTTTATTTTATTTTTCAGGTTTGGCTTCAAGAGAAGTTAAGAATCCTTGCACCATCAACGGGTGATTTGCAGAGATACGTACCTCATAGCCATATGCGAAGAGGCTATACTTTCAACGAGGCAAAGACATTGACATTCCAAGGCTGGATCGAGTGGATGAGAGTCAGGCCTGAAAATGGGATTAGGTGGATCTGTCCTTGGTGGCACATACAACACATGACTATGATGACCTGCATAGATTGTATCCCATTATCGGGATTTAGGCATTGCAAGCACTACAATCCTACCGGAATCTGTCGTCAGTATGACTATAGGCAGGCTATCCCTCGATTAACAGATTTTGAGGGAGGAAGGCTGGTGCCTCATTTTATGGAGTACATGGAGAGGAGTTGGCCTTGTTGCCAGATAGTGTTGATGGAGATTCCTGGAGCTGGATCTACCACAGATGAAGAGTATAAGTTATGGGTGCTGCGCCATGCCTGATTCCTGTACTACAAGAAGTTGTTAAGTAACAAAATTGCATGTAATAGAGAAAAACATTGCTTTGTGTTTGAAATTTTTATTACTTATGGCTAAGTTTATGAACAAGTGTTCCATTTGCATTAATGAGATTAAAACATTTACATGAAAAATGTTAAAATCAATACAGAAGTTCTCCGATGTGCATCAGACTTAACCCCTATTGTTGACCAGCCTCGTGCAAGATTTTCTAATCAACTATTTTAATGCTCTCCTTTTGCTTTTAAGAGCTCTAACTTTTGCATAAGTCATCTGAGCGGATTTTCAACTCATCGAGCAAATATTTTTCATTTTACCTTAACTTTTACGTGAATTGATTATGTAGGTTTTCAACTCACCAAACTTTTCATCTTGTTTTGCTTTCTCTTTTACCCTTTGCTCTAGACAAAATACTTCTTCAGCCGGTCAAGGTTGACGGGTTCTAATAACTCATTGCCTTCTAAATATGAGATGTAAACAACACCTTTGGAGAGGATCTTTTTAACTAGGAATGGGTCTTCTTAGTTAGGTCTGAACTTTCCATGAGGATCATAGATAGCTAGTCTGACTTACTTCAGAACTAAATCACCTTCCTGTATGGCAACAGGCTTGACCTTTCTATTGAATGCATTTGCCATGTGCTTCTTGTAGAGCTGTAGATGATAGAGAGCCTTTAGCCGCTTCTCATCAATAGTAACCAGCTATTCATACCTGGTCCTTTTCTACTCAGCTTCTGGCAACTGAGACTCTAGAATGACACAAAGTGATTTTAGCTCTACTTCAATTGGCAATACGGCTTTTATCTCGTAAACAAGAGAGTAAGGGGTGGCACCCATTGGACTCCTTATAGTGGTTCTGTAACTCCATAAAGTAAATGGTAATTGCTCGTGCCAATCTTTATAAGTTCTCACTGTCTTGGCTAAGATGCGCTTGATCATCTTGCTAGCCGCTTCAACTGCCTTGTTAGGTTGAGGGCGGTATGGAGAGGATCAGTTATGCTCAATCCCATATCTTTCTAGCAAATCAACCACTTGGCCTTGGAACTACACTCCATTATTAGACACTAAGTGATGTGGTATCCCATATCGACATATGATATTCTTCTCTATAAACTTGGCAACCTAATTTTCCCCTAGTTTACTGTAGGATTCAGCTTCTACCCATTTAGAGAAGTAGTCAATAGCTACTAGTATGTATCGATGCCCGTTGGATGCGTTAGGATGAATCTCACCCATGATGTCAAATCCTCAAGCTGAGAACAACCAAGGCATTGTCAAATTTTACAATTCGACTGGTAGTAGGTGACTCAGATCCCCGTAAATCTGGCATTCATGGTATCTTTATGCAAATTGTATCCAGTCTGACTTTATAGTGAGCCAAAATATCCTTGGCTTAGGATTTTCCTGCAAAGCACGAATCCGTTCATGTAGGACCCGCATACACCAGCATGTACCATCATGACTGATTCAATCTCCTTCCCTAATAAGCACAGAACTTGTAGACCATCCACTATTCTTCTGTAGAGAACACCCTGATGTCAGGTAAAGTTGGCTGCTAGTCTTTACAGGGCTAGCTTATCAGTCTTATTGGCTTCCTTCGAATAGGCATCGATTTTTAGAAAGTTCGTGATATCTGCATACCATGGGATCTCGTTTAGCTGGTCTAGTGCCATAACCCGTTCTCCCTCATAGTAAGGAATCCTTGATTGCTCAATGACTACAAGATGAACTTGACTCTGCGGTCGCTCATAAACTGAAGCTAGTATGGTTAAAGTTTCAACCATCTAATTTTCTTCACGTGGCATGTGAATGAATTAGCATGAGCTAAAATTGCAAACCATGAGCTTCATGTACTCAGCGTAAGGCTTGAGCCTTTCTTTTTTGACATCCCACTCGACCGTGGATTGGTGAATGACAAGCATCGAACCACCAAATATCTGTATATCTTGGGCACCGATCATTAGCAATGCTTTTAGCCCAAACAAACATTCTTCATACTCAGCCATATTATTGGTGACTGGAAAGCTCAGCCGCTTTGAAAGCATAATAAGTTCACCTTTAGGAGTGATTAGCACAACTCTTATACCTGCACCACTTCTATTGACCACATTGTCAAAGTTCAACTACCATTTCTGGACATCAAATGCCCCTAAGTGCTCATCTGGGAAGTTTAGTTCAAAGGTCTCAGAGTCATCCATCAGCCTGGATGCTAAGAATTTGGTAATTGCTCTGCCTTTGATCACCTTGGTAATGATGTACTATACATCAAACTCTGATAATAGGATTAGCCACCTGGAGAGTTTCCCTACCAACGAAGGAGCTGCATACAAGTACTTCATAGGGTCAACCTTGGAGATTGCTTACACTTGGTATGACTAGAAGTAGTGTCTGAGTTCTTGGTAACCCAAACCATAGCCATGCATAGCTTATCAACAGTGTTATATTTTCATTCAATTGGCAGTAGCTTCTTACTCAAGTAGTAGACAACATGCTTGACTCTAGCTTCATTCTCCTAAGCCATCATAGCACCTAATGACTCCTTTTCTAAGGCTAGATAGAGTAGTAATGGTTTTCCTAGCCGAGGCAGTTGCAGGATCAGTGGATTGAAGAGGTAATGCTTCACCCTCTCAAATGAAAACTGGCAGTTCTCATCCCAAACCATAGGCTGGTTCTTCCTCAAAAGCTTGAAGATAGGCTCACACATGGTAGTGAGCTTGGTGATGAATATGCTAATGTACTGGAGTTATCCTAGGAATCCCCTGACTTTGGTCTCAGTTTTAGGGATAGACATCTCAATGATCAACTTTTCCTTATCAGGATCCACTTCAATACCCCTTTGACTGACAATGTGACCCAAAGCTTACTGCATGTCCCCCCAAATATGCATTTCTTTGGGTTCAGCCTGAGTCTATATTTCTCAATGCGCATGAGAAATCTATCAAGAGTAGTTGGATGCTCTTCTCTGGTGGGAGACTTCACCATCATATCATCCACATAGACTTCAACATCTTTGTGGATCAAATTATACAACAAGGTTGTTGCAGCTCATTGTAAGTAGCACCTGCGTTTTTCAAGTCAAAAGGCATGACCTTGTAGCAGTAGGTTCCCCATTCTGTGATGAAAGCTATCTTCACCTTATCTATGATTGCTATCAGGATCTGGTTGTACCTAGAGAATCCATCAGCAAAGGAATACATAACACTAGCAGATGCACTATCGACTAGCACATCAATATGAGGCAAAGGAAAGTCATCTTTTGGGTATGCCTTGTTCAGATCCCTGTAGTCTATGTAGACTCTGACCCTATCGTCTTTCTTGGGAACCAGAACCACATTGGCCAACCATTCTGGATAGTCTACCACCTTAAGGAATTTGGCATCCAACTGCTTCTGGATATCTTCCTTGACTTTCTGTGCCCACTCTGGTCGGAGGCACCATAGTTTCTACTTAACTGGCTTGAACTCTAGTTTGGTAGAAATTCTGTGTTTCATGATGGATCCGTCGACACCCAGTATGTCTTCATAGCCTAGAGAAAAGGCTTTTATATGCTTTTTCAATGCATTGATTATTTCTGTTCTCTCTTCAAAAGTCAATTCTGATGCAATCTGGAGTAGACATGGCTTGTCGTCTGTGTTAATGTTAACATTTTCAATGCATAATGCATTAATGTCAAAAATGCTCATGTAATGCTCATGCTCATGCACAACGCCATTAGAATACACATCGTAAATGTAAGCAAAGTTATTCTTCATTGCATTATACTTATTTAGAATTACATCATCATCAAACAAAACAAAAATAGGGACATCAGTGTCCTCATATAGTAATTCCTCAAAAGTGTTATCCACCAGAGTGGCTATGTCTTCATAGACTTTAGGCAACAGTAGGTCTTCCACATCCAAGTTCTTCGACTCCAGGCGACTGGTGGTGAGATAAGCAACATCACTAAAAAATCTAAAAAATGTCATCAGGGCTGATGGTAAAAGAAGCAGCAGTGGTCTTCTCAACTACTGTCAAGGTTGACAGGTCACAAACATCACCAAAGATGGTAAACTGTTGCTCAAAGAAGTCATCTGAGTTAGACAACTCAGTGGGATGATCATGTTGTGTCTCTCCTTACATGAAGAATGACCATCTTGCACTCCTCTAGCTTGTTTGAAGTGTAGGGATCAAACCCAATGCATTACCTCTCTTCCCACATGGCTATAGAATGTCGAACTCTACCGGACCCTGTTGGTACCGGCCTAAACCTTTGCTAGGCACAAAGTTCATCATTTGCATCATCCTCTCCACAGCAGGACTTGGTTGGTACGAGCATGATTCAGGCTCTCCAATAATAATGATATGAAAAACCAGTCATAAGAGAGACATCTTTCTTGATGTAGGCTAGAGCGACCTTATCATCAATAGCAATAGTAACCATACCTTCGTTATGTGGGAACTTGATCTTTTGGTGCAAGGTGGATGGCACATCGCCTAAAGGATGGAATCATGGTCGGCCTAATAACAAAGCAAATGACACTGGTATGTCAAGAGCTATAAACTTCACCACTGATTCGATCAGCCTAATGGTGATAGTGGCAGTGAAGGTACTGGTAACCTCCTATTTAGACTCATCATAAGCTTTGATGATAGTCATGCATGGCTTCAAGTTTGAAAGTTGAACACCAAGCTTGGGCAACACCTTGAGCAGACAGACATTGATACCTAAACCGTCATCCACCATGACGTAGGGAGTGGAAAAGTTCATGATAATTACCCTGATGAAGAGTACTTTGTTATGGTGGATACCCTCAACTGGTAGATCTGCGTCAGAGAAGGTAATCATACTGGATGGTAACTCCCAATTTACCAACTGACTCTTCATACTATAGGTAGAGGCAGATGGAGAGATTCTCATGCTAAAGAGTACTTTGACAACCGCCCGTCGATGTTACTAGGAGGATAGCACCAAGTCCCAGATGCTAATGTTACCTTATGTCTTCTTTAGCTGCTTGATGATAACATTATTAGGCTGAGCAACCTGACCAGCTGGTTGTGGAGCTAGAATATTGCTCGGACTAGCCTCAACCCTAGTGGGTCTAGCCTCAATTGGCTTTTTATGAGCTTCTGGCTTCTTCCCAAGATCGAGAGGAGTGAACACCTTACAGTTGTGAGTCATGTTGTAGACTCGAGAAGACATCTTGTTAGCACTTAACTCTTTCTGTTGCTTGGGCAGTTTTGGTGCTAACTTAGTTGGCTTGGGGGTCTCGGCCGACTTGCCCTTCTTTGAAGCTTGATGCTATGACAACTCAGACTTAATGGAATCCTGAGTAGCTGTAGACTTATCCTCTGAACTATCATACCATATGTCAATGGCACTAATATCAAACCCACCACTGGGTTGAAAGGTAATAGTAGGTAGCTGAGCAATATTCTCACTGTCGAGGGGAGAAAAGGAGTTAAGAACCAGGGATTCTGGCAACCCTGATTAGAGCATGTAGGTACGGTTGGCTTTATGGTAGTTTGGTAACGAGTTTATTTTAGTTGATGGTTTGGATTTTTTAGGGTGTTTGATCTCACTAGAGTCAATGAGGTTCTGAATGATCAGTCTAAGGGAGCGACCATACGAAATCATGAAAGGATTTTGACTCTTAGCAGAGCAATACGGGCATGATCATATTGTTATGATAAGAGTATGCCCATGGAATAGGCGTGAGGTTATGCAACCATACAGAATCATAAAAGGATTCTAACCTTTAGCAGAGCAATATGAGGGGGAAACAAGGTGGGTCTATGCAAATCCATTGACATGATAGGGCAAAGATCCACATAGCATGCAATAAGCACAGTCTTCCTGAGAGGCTACCTCAAGGAAGGATATGGACTTAAAAGAGTCACAAGGGAGTCACCACCGGATGGTTCTGGATTGGTCCAACCAACCCATAGCATGAGTGCTAGTTAAACCCTTCAGAGATTGGGTTCAGGTGGTGGAGATCTATTTCTATGAGTTTCCAAAATCGATTTTACCATTATAGTTGGAGTTAATTATCCTAAGCAGGCAAGCATATGAGCGTATATGTAAGCATACAACACAACATGCAATTTGGCGTTGCACGGTTGCACGTAGAATGGCATATAATGCTATATGGCATTTGGATGACATGGCATATGCATGACATGTGAGATGATGACATATTAAAATGACATGACATATGCATGGCATGACATAATAATTTATGGCATAGTAAAGTGACATGGCATATGCATGACATGGCATAGTGATTGGTAGGTGAATTGGCATTTGACATGGCATGTGATATGATATGTGTCATGGCATGTGGTATGGCATATGGCATGGTATAGTATAATGACATGTGACATGGCATATATGGCATGACATAATAGCATGTTAGCATGTAATATGGCATGGCATAATGACATGGCATGGCATATTGGTAGATGGCATGGCAAATTGCGTGTATTGTATTGCATATTGGCGTATTTGGATCATATTGGCATACGAGAAAATATATGTTATGGCATGGCATAGAAGTGTGTGATGTGGCATGTGACATGATACAGTATATATATTTGGGCAAATATAATAAACCATCCACGAATGAAAGAATATCAAAAGGCCGGTGAAAGGGATTGAGGAATTAGGGGATACACATGGGATTTTGGGGGATAAATTATTACAAAACATGAATAACTCTATCCTATTACAAAAATATCCTCACATATATCATTTTGGGACGTTAAGTAATGTCCCCTCCTTCTTAGGTATTTTTCCGCCTCGGGTAGCATGAGCCAAAATGCACGAATGATTAATATGCAAAATGAACAAAGTAAATTCATTAATAGCAAATGAATTTAGGATTTATTTGACTAGTTCAATTCCATATGAAAGCATGGACCAAGAGTCAAAATCCAACAATTTTTGGCAACAAATCATGCAGATTTACACGAATCAGATCATGAAAATTAATTAAAAAAATAATTTTAAGCAAAATTATTTTTGGTTGATCATGGAAAATCAAATGGGAATTGCTAACATCACATGAAATAATTGGAGATAGCAACTCAACCAATTTTAATCCAATCCTTTCAAAAATCACATTTATACAGTTAAATAAGCATTTAATTATAGAAAATCAATTTTGAGGCCAAAATTAATTAAATGTAATTAATTTTTGATGGATCCAATACACTTGAGTTACTACTAAACATCAAATGTTACTAGAATTATCAAAACGGGGTTGAAAACGAATGAAAAATGTGATTTTTCAAAAACTTTCCAGGGAACATGTGCGTGCATCTAGTGCTATGTGCGCAGCACATAAGCTATTGTGCACAACACATACCATGATGTGTGGTGCACATAGGGAGTGAATCTGCAAGAAAATCAAATTTATTAGCATAAACATGATCTACAGACAAATCCCAGTAAGTTTAATGAAGACAATACCTCATTTTAAGCATGAATCGGCCTTCGTTTTGCAAATCAAGCAAGTAATTATGCAATTAACTTGGATAATCAATTTTAATGCTAAAATCAATTAGATCTGGATAATATTTGACAGATCTAGAATATTAAGACTATGGAAAAGCCATTAATGTTGCTGGAAACATCAGATCGGAAGTAAAAATGAGTGAAAACCGAAGTGAAATCAGGTTTTCTGAAAAATCAAAGGCCTATGTGCACCACACATAGGCTGTGTGTGGTGTACATAAATAAAGTGTGGCACACATGGCAGAGAAAATAGGAGAAAAAGAAGGTTTTTTAGCAAAAACTCAATATATGGGTCAGATCTAAGCAGATCTAAGGTGGACAATGTATTTTTGACCCGTAGATAAGCATCTAACTTTGAAAATTAATTTTTAAAGCTAAAAATTAATTAGATCTGAAGAATATATGATAGATCTAGAACACCAGAGACATGGAGAAGCCTCATATGAAACTAGATTCATCAGATCAGGTGAGAAAATGGGCGAAAATGAAGGGATATGTACACATAGGCTGTGTGTGGTGCACATAGTGATATGTGCAGTGCATATAGATGAAAAAACAAAGAGAAAATCAAGGTTTTTCAAAACATCACTAGATTTAACTCGGATCTAGGCATATCAAAGCCAAAAATGTGTTATTTTGATTATCAAAAAGCTTTAATAATCAACAAAAAGGCATGATTGAAGCTAATCACCAAGAGATCAAGCCAAAAATTGGAGATTTATGCAAAAACCATAAGAAAATTGGAAGAAAATTGAGAATTTACCTTTGGGCAGTAGGTTTTTCTTCCAGATCTTGCTTCCAAACGTGCTTAGGGACCTAACTAGTGCTTGTTGGTCTCTAAAATCCTACCAATTTAATTAATTAAGTGTTTAATTAATTGAGGAGTGATTTTGGCAGAGTTTTGGCTTGCTTTTAGCAATTTCCCGAAGTGTATTTTCATGAACTCGAGCTCTATATTCATAGAGGAAAATTAGGGTTTGGTAAAAATGTAATTTTCAATCTAGAAATTGAAAATTTTTAAGTCATGTGTGGCGCATATAGTGCTATGTGCGCAGCATGTAGTGCGATGTGTTATGCACATAGCATTTTAACCCATCGCATGAGGCCCACTACGGCCACATCGGGACGTGCACTCCATACCCAATAAGCATCATTTCATGTCTTAAAACATTGTATGATGTGGCGCACATTAGATTTGGTCTCGAGGAGGCTCCCGACCAAATGTCTATTTTTGCTATATGCGTAGCACATAATGCTATATGCTACACATATAGCATTTTGCCCCTATGCGTTTTGCTTCGCTCGGGTGAAATGGGATATGCACTGTATGTCAAATAAGCATTATTTAACGTTCTAAGATCATTTTGTTTGTGCATTCTACCTTGTATAGATAAAATGTAATGTGTTTTGCATGTCAAATAAGCGTTATTTGACATTGTAAGACATGGTCATGTGCCCTATTTATGTAGGCCCCACCATATGGGCCCATATGTGGGCCCTGTATGTGGTCCCCACCAACATGTAGGCCCTACCAAATGTATTTTTCACTAAGTGTTGTGCGTATAGTGCTATGCACTCGGTGTGCTCTGCATATCCAAAACACTCAAAGGAAGTTGAAATGCATGTTCGCAAATCGGGGTTGACTTCGAGAACTGATTGTGAGCCGAATCAATGAAAACCTGAGATTATGCGCATAGGTGAAAAGTCAGAGTCAACAAATGTACTATTGTTATGTGCAATTTCGATACCATCTTATCATGTAAAATTAAATATGCAGATCACATATAACGAATGATGGTATGAGTATGCATGATAAATATAAGACATATGTTTATGATATAATGGATGCATATTTTTGCGTATTGATATTACACATGTCTACAAGTATTATTGGATGATATATATATATATATATATATATATATATATATATATATATAATAATAATATAGAACATGTGAATTTACTTAAATATTATCGTTATTATTAAATAATAATGAAAATTATCATGATCATATAATAATGTAGATAAAAAAAATTTAAGAAAATAGACATAAAATTTTTAAATAAGGTAAACATGCATATCTATTACTGTTATTATTATAATAAAATGAATATAGGTAATATTACACTAATTGTAGAATGATTATCTTATAAAAAAAAAAAAAGAAATCTCGTGAAAAATTAGAGAAAAATTATAGAGACATGAGATAATTAGAATTTTATGATAGAAATAGGTAAATATAAAAAAAGTAAAAAAAAGATATTTTTAGTTAAAATAAGGTAAAATTAAAAAAATAATGTTGGATAAAAAAATTTAAAAACATATAATGAAAATGAAAAGTTAGGTAATTTTGTAAATATCCATTTTCTCAATATGTGCTAAACGAAAATTATGAAGGATAATTACAAAAATTCATCAATCTTTCTTTATATTTTATAATAATATTCAAATAATTTTAAAAAATGTCATAAAACAACAATTTTTCTTAAAAATAATGATTTTCTATGAAAAATTTATAATAAACTTTTCTACAAATTAAATTAAACTTTAAATAAACCTATGTTAAATTTTAAATGTGTTGTTTTTATAAATATTTTTGAAAAAATCTATTATATTTTAGTTTGCAAAAAAGCAATTTTATAAAATTTCTTCTATTATCAATATAAAAAAACCCCAAATTATCGAGATACTAGAATTTACTTATTTATTTATTAAAAAATTATATTTTTTGTAATTAGGAATGATTAAAGAGATTTATTAACTATATTTGGAAAGTGATAATCAATTTGTGTTAAACTTTTGAAGAATCATCATTTTCATCTATTTAAAGAGAGATTTACTGAAAAATTAATATATATATGTATATGTAAGTGAGAGAGAGAGATAGAAAGAGATAGGGAGAGTGAGTGATTCATTATCTAAAATAACTACACTTATCATATTCTATTATAATATAAAAGTTTAGATTATGAGAACCATTTTTTGAATTTTTGTTGTTTTAGTTTTTATGGTTTACATTATTAATTAATGATGGGTTATTACTCTAAGTGTTCATCTCCATCAACTAATTATCTTTTATACTTTTAGGATCCTCATAAAATTATTCATGGTTTAAAATAATTTATAAAAAAGTTATTTATATAAAAATTTTATTTGTATATCTAGTCAATAAGAATAATAAAAACCATTATAATTATATATTTATCAAATACTTTATCCATTAATCGGCTTTATAGTCATAATACAATATAGTCCTACAATGGATCGGAATAGTCCTTTACCGGAACAGAATAGTATAAATGGTGATCGGAATAGTTTTTAACGTTTACCGGAATATTTTAAGTACGTGGCATTGTATCCAATAGTACGAGAGATTCCCACCTTTGGGCTTTAAGCTCTCCTTTGGACCAGTAGTCCGCAACCGTTGGTTTCCAGCCAATATACTTTAATAGTTTAATTTTTACCGGAACAGTGACGTCGGAACAGTGTTTTA
>CANYBF011352282.1:0-32773 GCA_948192965.1 Dalechampia spathulata | reverse complement strand
GCGGTACGAGAGGTACCGGTGTCTGTCAATTAGTGGCCCGTGCAGGAGAGGTACGAGAGCTAATTGATAACACGGGGGGTGAGATGCTCCTCCGCTCAGGCCAAGAGCGTGAGACGCGCCAAACCGAGGGAGAGTGCATTGACTGGGCTCTCTGTATTGTGAGATGCAATATGGACGTCTGGTTGGCCGGGAATTCCTATTGTGAGATGCAGTATGGATATCTGGGTGGCAGAGATTGCCGTGTGATTGGCTGTGTGCCTGTGTGTTGATTGGTTATATGTCGTATGCGTGTGCTTGATTGGCCGTATGTCATATTGGTTGGCCGTATGTTGTATGCTGTATGTATGAATGCTTGTGATTGGTATTTGTGATGTGTTCCTAGCACCACTGAGATGTATTCTCAGCGATTGTCATTTGATGATCGTAGGTCCGAGTTCAGAGGGCGAGCACCGGGGCTAGAGGTACAGCAGCTGGTTCGCGTCTTGGACTTCTGGAGGGACTCCTGTTCTTTTGTATATTTGTGCATAGACTCTTTGTATAGGCTTGGCAGTATACCGGATGTACTATGTATAAGAATCCTTGTATTTATATATCCAGGGTTTTGTTTTGGTTTGTATTCTTATTGTTCTTTTAGGATTTCTTATACGAGCATTAGCAGGTCAGCTTCCCTTGTGGTATAGTCGTCGTTTGCCTGAGACGGGCGGGCGACGGTTATGCTACGGGAGCTTGTCGCATCCTCTTGAGGTTTGGGTTGGGGGTGTGACAGAATAAGTGACTGATATTTTTCGTAGGGAAGGTATGATTCTATCAGAAAGAAAGAAAGCATGGTTCAAGGAACGTGTGAAGTTCTTAGGAATAGAGATAGCTAAAGGTAAGGTATGGTTACAAGACCATATATCAGAAAATATAGCTATGTTTCCTAATGAACTGGAGGATAGAAAGCAAGTACAAAGGTTTGTGGACTTACTAATTATGTTTGACAGTTTGTTAAAAATCTATCCAGATACTTAGGTAAAATTTCAAAGAAAACTTCTGATAAAATACCTTGGTATTGGGATAATAAGGATACCCGAGCAGTAAGAGAGGTAAAAGAAAGAATGAAAGATTTGCCTTGTCTAGAATTGCCTTCAGATGTAGATGAGTTAGTCTTAAAAAATAGATGCTTCAGATAGTAATTAGGGTGCAGTCCTTAAGATTAAGAGTCATAAACCTGAACCTATTTGTAAGTACTGGTCTGGAACTTTTAAAGGTACAGAAATGAATTATCCAATTCATGAAAAAGAAACACTTGCTACAAAGAAATGGTATAAAAGCTTTTTATATCTTTTTAGCTCCTAAAAAGTTCATTCTTAGGACAGATTCAACTTATGTGAAAAGATTTATGAGTTTAAATTTTAAAGAGGCTAGGCAAACTATACTTTTAAGATTACAAGAATGATTTAGTTATTACAAGTTTGAAATTGAATATATCCCTTCTGATAAAAATGTAATAACTGACTCTCTTTCTCGTGAACTTATGAATATTGCAAATGGATCCTACTGCAAAGAACAAGCTATGTTGGATATGCAAGAAACAAGGGCATACAAGGAAGTAATGCTTATCCAAAAGAAAGAAAACTGAGAGCACAGGCTCTAAGAGTGAAAGCTCTGGTCCTTTTAGGATGACAAAAAAGGCAAGGATTACAACAAATAGTCTTTGCTGGCATTGTAAGCACACGTGACATTGGCCTTTAATGTATCCACTGAAAATAGTACATGATTAGTTGGTGGAATGGATAGAAGAATTGAAAGCCAATGGAATTAATAGATGGCTGGCCTTGAGACTTAAAAAAAGGTAAAAAAAGAATTTTCAAGAAGCACAAGCTCGGAAAGATAAGCAGGTTCAGAGAAAGCCTAACTCTGGTGACAACAGTCATGATGTAACATCTAGATATCCAAGAATGGATGAATCCCTATCTGAGGATGATCTTCTGGATGAAGAGGAGGCCCCTCTTGAAGAAGAAGATGTAACAGGGCTACTTAAAGAGCCATCAGGGAAGTATGACCATAAAGTGATGTTCTCAAAACCTTTACATTATAATACTCCTCTGGAGAAGATAGAACCTTTTAGATGAAAAGATGAACAAGGCAGAGAATGGAAGAAGCCTGTATTAAAATAGAAAATGGAAATTTTTGATCTTGAAGGAGATGAGGCTAGACAAGCCTGGAAGAATCGAGAACTCTCTCAAGAAGGGTTTTGGTTATATTCAAAGTGTTTTAAAGAGGCAGATAAGATGAACAATAACCATCTTAAAGAAAACCTTGAAATAACATTTGAGTATATCAAAAAGCTTTAAAAGAAGCTTGATCTCTACATAAAAGGTAAAGAATAAATGATGAACAAAAGGCAAGAAAAGAAAGAGCTCCAACAAAAGATAGAGTGCTACATGCCAAGGGATATAAGGGAGGCAATTAACAGCAAGATTACTGACTCAGTAGAGAACCTACTCAAAGTCAACACATCACTGTATCCTTACATTCATGATCAATCAGCTTGTCTCAATTTAAAGGTGGAAGCTAAAAAGGCGTCAGAAAGCATACCCCTGGTAGATGCTGGATTGGTTAGTGTTCTGGAAATTGATCTAGAATAAACAAGGAAAGAATTACCTAGCATTGTTAGATTGGCATTAAAAAAGTTAAAGCTTGAGTATGGATTAATTACCTTTTTGATAACCAACACTTTGATAGAGAATGAAGAAGATGGAATGCCTAGATATCCGTATCAAATCTGGGAGGTACATCAGAGTTCCTGCTATAAAATGGTGAAACCTTAAAGAATTGATAAAGAAAGCATGGAGAACAAATGGAAAAAGTAGAAAGGAGTAATAGGGGACTTCAACAAAGCTATTCTTATTGAAAGTTTTAAAATAATTTTAGAAAAAATAGCTTATGATCATGATCAGTTAATTCTGGGAGATACAAGGATGTTTGTATCTATACCAAGGAATAGTTTACCAAGTTCAATTGCTCGAGATCGAGAATTTGAAGTAGGAAGATAGAGAGCAATAGATCTATGGCATAAACTCAAACAAAAACATCTCAGCTTGAACTTTCAAACTAAAATGTTTGGACAATGGCTAAGGATCAATGGAGAAATGCATCATCAAAAGAAAATTCAAAAAATAAGGCTGGAGGAAGATGAAGACCACACAAAATTGACATGCAAGCTGTCATGCATGATGCCTACTGATAGGCAGGTGGCCAAGTGTCGCGAATCAGATAAGAAGGAATCTTATCTCTACTGACAGAGGTGACCCTTCTTATTTATCCAATAGTAATTATATTTTTTCTTTTATCATGTGAGTGGTGTACTAACTAGCAGACATCAATGTGTGATTACTTTTTAACTGTGCACATGTGATAAATATGTAAAGCTGGCTAATAATTTATAGACACCCACTGTATCACTTTTTATTTTTGTCAGTTTGTGAAAATAATAGAGATTCTTGACATAAAGGAATCTAGGGACCAGTGTCGGTCATAATAATTTTGTAAGTGCGCTACTTGACATTGTCGGTCATTTTCAAAATTATTGAGTGTATTATTTTACTTTTGAGCTGGCAAACGGTACTAGAGGCACCAACTTTGTATTATAAATACTCCTTAGCTCATCGAGTTCAGGGAGAGAGGAAATATATCCAGAAGCCTATTTCTAAAATTCTCAAGTCTTCTGAAACTCTTATCTTCTGTTCATGTCTTCTATTATAATCGAAAAATTTGTTGATAGTTTGTGTCTTTTAGATTTTACTAATCTAAGAGTTGTTAGAAGCCTGAGATAAAAACTTACAGAAACAGGAAAAGAAGTGTGTGATCAATATATTGAATACCACAATGAGCATTACGACTGCAGAGAAGCAGAAAGAACATTAGCATTGATCAACCACATCATAGGATTCTTAGATAACATTCTCAACTCCCATGTACCTTAATAATGTTACTAAACAGTCTGTGTTTTGAAAGAGTACTTGCAGTAAGTCCCGAAAGAAGAAAGAAGGGCAATCAAAGTACAAAAGAACTTTCAACCCGTCAAGGTAGTTACTGGTGACGAGCAAGAAGCAGTATAAAGATTTTATTACGAAAGCTTAGTGGACCCAGTCTGCTGAAAGGTACATGTCTCTATCTTTGTAAAAATTATTATATTATGCTTATATGAAGTAAGAGCCTGGAAGAAGGTCAATGATTTGTGGAATATAGAAGTTTTGTGATAATTGTGTTATGTTAATACTTGTTCTCATCCTGATTGTTTTCATTTAGATCATGGAATAAGAAAAGATCCTATTATAGGTTTGTTAAATTTTATCATAGATTGTGTTAATGGTTTATCTATAGCTCTAGAAAAATTAAATCAAAAAATAAATCAGTTTTCAAAAAATTTAGAAGAAGCAATTTTAAGGCAAAAAGAATTTGAAGGATTTTTCATTGAAAATCATTCACCTTTAATATTTATTGCCAGTACTCATTATTTAAATAAATATGAAGAACTAGAAAAAATTAGAAAATCTAAAAAATAAATATATTAAGTATTAAGATCCTTGAGTAGCTCTTAATTAATTAATATTTGTTATTTCCGCATAAGAGAGCAGGCTCCCATAATTGGTATCAGAGCCTTATTTAAAGTTTTAAAAGTTTAAGGACTAAATTATAACAATAAATAACTTTTGTGGCAATTAGGTAAAAAATAAAAGTGTAGGGAAAAATTGAAAAAGCAAAATAATATTTTGTCTTTATTAGAAGTAGTCCATGTAGAAACATCCTAAATAGTGAATTTAAAACAAAAAGACACCAAACCAAGAATTTTTAAAATTATTTACACTAGTTTAAGAAATGATCCATCTTTTTCATGGAATATGATTAAAAATATATATTATATATTTTTATGATTCTTAAATATTAATATCAGTTTAATTTTTAATTTAAATTTATATTATTTTTTATTATATAATTATAATGATACCCTTTTAATTTATTTTTTATTTTCAAATTTATTTCTCTTTTTTTTCCTATTTTAGCCAAATTCTCTTATTTTTCTTCCTTATTTTTTTCCTTTTTCTTTCTTTCTTATTTCTTTCCCTTCGTTTATTCTTCTTTCTTTCTTTCTTTTCCTCCAAATACCGCTTCTTCTTATTCTTCAATTTTTTTTCTTTTTTTCATTTTTTTTGTTCTTCTTCTCCATCTTCTTCTTTTTCTATTATTTTTGAATGATTTTGATTATTATTCTTTCTTCTTTCTTTAATTCTTTATGCTTTCAATTTTTATTATATGAATTTTTGATAATTTTATTTTACTAATTATTTACGATGCATATATTGATTTTATTTTTCATAATAAATATGTATAAATAAATATATACATATATATTTATTTACTAGAATATACAAATATATTTATTTGCTAGTATATACTGGTAAAAAATATATATATCATATAATATTTTATATAACAAAAACATATTCATATATGATATAAACATATTTACTAATATATATCATGATATATATTAATAAACAATATATTTATATACATATATTTATTCATATATATAATATATATTTATTTACCAATAACATATTTATATACATAATTTTTTCAATAAACAAAATAAAGGTTATGAGTGACTAGAGATAATAATTTTAGATATAATTTATCAATTTAATATGAATATAATACAATATATGAATTTTAGTTATTTATGATTAGAGTCATATTAATCTATTTTTGATATGGTAAAGATTTACGGATTTTGGTTAGCTAATTTGATATAAACACAATTTATAAAGCAATTTGTATTGTATCAAATCAAGTCACATAGGTTTGATTAGTTTTTTTTTTTTCAAACTATGTCAATCTAGTTTTATTTTTCAGTTAGTTATATCATCTCATATTATACAAGTTATTCATGTCAAATAAATTGGATTGATTTTTATGATATATAAGTTAATCATATCAAATGAATTATATTATATTATTCATGTTGATAAAATATGAATATACAATATTAGGTTTATAATTAATGATATTTTATTTATGAAATTATAAATTTTCTATTATTATTATTGTAAGTTAGATGTAAACTAAAAACACAAAGTAAATAATCTCAGATTCATTATTAATATGTGTAAATTTTTTAGTGAGGATTTAATTAAAATTTAAATTCAAAATAAATAGATATGTAAATAATAAATTTCATTTAAAATTTAAATGTTCATCCAAATATTTATCATCCAGACAAAGCAAAAACTAAAATTATTGATCAAATGATATAATTTAAACTTAAATTTTCAATATTCCTAATATTTATTTTTAATGATTTTTTATTTTGATTCAATTTTGCATTGAATTTTTTTAATGAAGATTTAAATTTTCAACATTCTAATATTTCTCATATTTATTTTAAAATTTTTTAATTGGTTTGTATTTTGTGCAAAGATGATATGTTAGACCCTAGGTTTTGATGTATGTGTCACGTGTGAGTCAATTTAAGTTATTTGTCATTTTTTATGTATAATTTTATGTTGGTACGGGCGTACCAAATTGCTTAATTGAGTGGTACGACTATACGGCTGACCGTACCAAGTGAGTAATGTTTGATAAAGCATGGTACGGGCGTACCATTGATTGGTACGAGCATACCATTGCTCGCAGGAATTTGATTTATCAATAAACATGTTATTGTACGGGCGTACCATTGGGTGGTCCAGCCGTACGTGAGCTCACAGGAAAATTGCTTGTCAGGAAAATTATTTTAGTATGGGCGTAACAATGTTGGTACGACCGTACCATATTTCTCTCCCATTTTTCCAAAGAGATTTTTAAATTCGTACGGACATACAAAAACAGGTATGATTGTACGCAACTTTTAAGAAAAGTTTTAAACCCTTTCTAACGGCTATTTTCTATATACAACTTTCATATCTTTCTTCCTAACAGCTAGTTTTACAGAGCAATTATTTCATTGAGCTTCTATTGTCAAGAACAAATAAGTTTACTTGTATTTTATGTATCTAGCAATTGTAAACTCTCATTTATTATATTCTCACTTGTGAAACGTTAGGGATTGCTTTTTTGGGTTGGTGTGTGATTAATGCTTGACATTAATTTGTAATTGAGAGTTTATGAGGTTAATTCTGTAAAGGTTTGAGTGTGAGCTTGGAAAACATTGAGGTTTAGGATTCATTTGTGGAATTCTTGTTGTAATTAATTATGATTTAGTGGAACCCTAAATCGAGACTTAGGAGAAGTGGACATAGGCAAGAGTTAGTGCCGAACCACTATAAACTGAACACGTGTTGCCTATTTCGTGAGAATTTTCATTTGGTATCAGAGCGTTGGTGCTCATTGTTTAGAAGAAGTAAAATTCTTGAGTCAAAGATCCTATGACAACAAGTGAGAGCCAATCATTTACAAGAACCCCATTCTTCGATGGAACGGATTACCCGTATTGGAAGTACCGGATGGAAGTCTTCTTGGACAATAACGGAATTGAATTATTCAACTTGATGGTAAAAGAGTATGCTCCTCCAAAAATTACAATTGATGGTGTTGTTTCTCTCAAAGATAGATAAGAGTAGACTAGGGAGGAATTAAGAGCAAACTTTTGAAACAAAAAGGCAATGAACATACTATATTGTGCTATAAGTCATGAGGAATATGGTCAAGTATTGCATTGTATCACAACGAAGTAAGTATGGACTGCCTTGCAGACTCATCATGAAGGAACCAATCAAGTTCGGAACAAGAAGATTTAATTGTTCGTATATCAATATTAGTTGTTCACAATGAAGGCAAATGATTCAATTTCCAAAATGTACAATCAACTCATGGTGATCATAAATGGCCTAATGAAGCTTGGCAAGATGTATAAAAAAAAGACATTAACAACAAAATCTTGTGGGTGTTGCCTAAGAAGGATTAGGAGGCTAGAGTGACATCCATTGAAGAAGCAAATGACCTGTCTGTACTATCAACCGATGTGCTTCTCGGGAAGCTTCTTACACATGAGATTACCCTTAAGCAAGGGGTAGAGGAAGACAAGTGGAGAGGAATTGCACTCAAGGCGTCAAAAGAAGAAGATACTTCTTCTACAAGCGAAGGGGACATTGATGATGAAGTAGCCCCCCCTCTCCAAACGTGTCAAGAACTTTTTGATGAAGAAGAAGAAGCTTTAAAAGGATGGGAAGAAGCCATTCAAACAAAGAAAGGACTCCAACTGAAGGGACAATCCACGAAGGAATCAAATTATTTGCTATAAATACAACAAGCTGGGACACATGAGGAATGAATATCCTTGCCTCAACAAACCATCCAAGCCTTTTAAAAAGAAGGCATTGAAGGCTATGTAGGATGATGATAGTGAATCAAATGAGGAGGTGTCTGATGATGAAAGAGCAACCAACCTTTGCTTTATAGCATTCTTGAATGATGAAGAAAATGATGAGGTAACCACATCATCTCAATCTTATTATAGTAATGATGAACTTGATAATGATGATGATTGTGGTCCATTAGAAGAACTTTTAGGAAAGTATGAGGACTTAGCTAAGAAGCATTAATTGCTTAAAAATAAACATGCATCCATTTCAAAAGAGAAAACTATTTTGTAAAATGAATTTGACTTTTATAAGATAAAACTTAAGAGTCTTGAAAAGGAAAATAAATCTTTAAAGGATGAGAATGCAAAGCTTTTGAAAGAGAAGGATTTGTTAAAAGATAACTTGTCTAGGTTTAAACAAGATGAGGTAAAGATAGATACTATTTTAAAACACCAAAAACTTAGTGGTAATAAAGAGGGTATTGGATTTAATCAAAACTCCTCCTACACCTCTAAGGGTACTATTTTTATCAAAGCATCTACATCACAACAAAAACCTAATGATTTCAAAAAGAAATATATTCATCCTAAGAATCATAAAACACATATGCATAAGGTACATTATTGTTCATGCTCATGTAACCATAATCATAATCATGCATCTAAAAGGAAACATGTGCATAACCATTCTAAATTCAAAAATGTTATGTCATTATTGCAATAAAAAAGGGTATACAACTAATAGATGTTTTATTAGGAAAATGCATTGAAATGATGATATAAATGCTTCTAACCCCCAAGGACCCAAATACATTTGGGTACCTAAGAAGAAGTAAATGCATTTGTGTTTGACAGGTATGCTTGAGATCCAAGATTAGTGAAAACAAATGGCATCTCGATAGTGGATGCTCAAGGCACATGACCGGTAATGCAAGCCTCTTCTCCAATCTTGAAGAATATGAGGGAGGTAATGTCACCTTTGGAGACAATGCCAAAGGTAAAGTTATTGGAATTGGTAAGGTTGGTAAGGATTTTAACTTTTCTATTAACAAAGTTTTACTAGTAGAAGGATTAAAACATAACTTACTTAGCATTAGTCAATTGTGTGATAATGGTTTGAAAGTTATTTTTGATCCAAAAGGTTGTTTTATTTATAGAATTAGTGATGATAAACTAGTTTTTTAAGGAGATAGGATAAAAAATATTTATATGATTGATTTAGATTCTATTCTTAACAAGAATATGAAGTGTCTTGTTTCCATAAGTGAGGACTCATGGCTTTGGCATAAAAGACTTGGACATGCTAGTTTCGAAAGCATCGGAGATCTCAGGAAGAACAAACATGTTGTGGGACTTCTAAAGATCAAATTTGCAAAGGACAAAGTATGTGAAGCTTGATAATTGGGAAAATAGGTAAAATCCTCATTTAAGGTGAAAAACAAGGTAACTTCCTCTAAACCCCTTCAATTATTGTATATGGACTTGTTTGGACCAACTAGAGTAGCTAGTTTAGGTGATATGCATTATGCACTTCTGATTGTAGATGATTACTTGAGGTTGACTTGGACTTCATTCTTAGCTCATAAAGATGATGCATTTAATGCTTTTCAAAATGTAACAAAAAGATAAAATGAAAAAGGCTATTACATTTTCTCAATAAGAAGTGATCATGGAAGAGAATTTTAAAATGAAAGTTTTAAATTATTTTGTGAATTGCATGGCATTCATCACAATTTTTCATCTCCTAGAACTCCTCAACAAAATGGGGTAGTTGAAAGGAAAAACTGAACTCTTTATGACATGACACGTACAATGTTTAATGAGTATTAATTACTATCCTACTTTTGGGCTGAAGCAGTTAATACCGCTTGTTATGTCACAAATCGAGTCCATTTGAGACCAATTTTAAACAAAACTCCTTATGAGCTATGGAATGGTAGAAAACCAAGAATTTTGTACCTTAGAGTATTCGGATGCAAATGCTATATATTAAACACCAAGGATAACCTTGGAAAATTTGATTTAAAAACTGATAAGGGTTTATTTTTAGGATATGCCACATCTAGCAAATCATATAGGGTGTTCAACAAACTATCTTTGATTGTAGAGGAATCTATGCATGTTGTTTTTGATGAAATTAACACCCTTGGTCCAAGAAAGGATAATGTTGAGGATGATATAAGAATCTTATTAAAGCAAAATGAAGAACAAGAGCATCAATAAGAAATTGCATGAAAAGATGTTGACAAGGAAGAATTGAATGATCTTCTTCCTCACCTAGCTGCTACACATATCGAGCATGATCTTCCAAATGAGTGGCAATTTCCAAAAGGCACTCTAAGGAATAAGTGATAGGTGATACATCAAAAGGGGTAACTACATGATTTAAATTTAAGGATATTCACAATAATCTTGCATTTATTTCTCAAATAGAATCTAAGAATGTTAAGGATGCCTTAAATGATGATAGTTGGGTGTTAGCTATGCAAGATGAATTGAACTAATTTGATAGGAATAAGGTGTGGACCTTAATGCCTAAGCCTAAAGACGTGTCTATTATAGGAACTAGATGGGTGTTTAGGAATAAGCTTGATGAAGATGGTGTTATAACTAGGAATAAGGCTATACTAGTAGCATAAGGGTATTGTCAAGAGGAAGGAATAGATTTTGATGAAACATTCATACCTGTAGCTAGATTAGAAGCTATTAGAATGTTGTTGGCATATACATCTCATATGAACTTTAAAATTTTTCAAATGGATATAAAAAGTGCTTTTCTAAATGGTTTTATAAATGAAGATGTCTATGTTGCTCAACCCCCTGGTTTTAAAGATTTTGAGTTTCCAAACCATGTTTTTAAACTTACCAAAGCTTTATATGGCCTTAAATAAGCCCTTAGAGCTTGGTATGATAGGTTAAGTTCATTTCTCATTGATCATGGTTTTGACAAAGGTAAAGCAGACACTATACTTTTCATGAAGTATTATAAACATGATATTTTACTTGTTCAAATTTATATGGATGATATGCAAGGAGTTCTCTAAGTGTATGCAGGGAGAATTCAAAATGAGCATGATGGGAGAATTAAAGTATTTCCTAGGACTTCAAGTCAAGCAATGTGAAGATGGGATCTTTATCAATGAAATCAAATACACGCAAGAAATGCTAAAGAAATTTAGACTAGAAGATGCAAAGGCTAGTAAAATGCTAATGAACATGACTACAAAACTTTCATTAGATGAAAGCAGCAAGCAAGTAGATCAAAAGAAGTATAGAGGTGTGATAGGTAGCTTGCTTTACCTAACTGCTTTTCGACCTGATATTATGTTTGCTGTATGTATTTATGCTAGATTTTAGTCATCTCTTAGGGAATCGCATTTGGGTGCTGTAAAACGTATTTTCAAATATTTGATTAGTATAATGCATTATGACTTGTGGTATGCTAGGAATGATTCTTTTGATTTGATTGCTTATTCTGGTGCTGATTTTGCTGAAAATTTGTTAGATAGGAAAAGTACCTCAGGTACTTGTCATTTCTTAGGCAATTGTTTGGTTTCTTGGTTTAGTAAGAAGCAAAATTATGTATCTTTGTCTACTACTAAACCTGAGTATATATCTGCAGGTTGTTGTTGTGCTCAAGTACTTTGGATTCAACAACAATTAAGGGATTACAATGTTTGTGTTTTTTGTGTTTCTTGCACCTTAATTAAATATGATAACACTAGTGCTATAAACTTGTCTAGGAATCCCATTCAACATTCTAGGACTAAGCACATTGATATTAGGCATCATTTCTGCATGATAATGTGTAAAAAGGGAAGGTTATATTAGAATTTATTGATACAACTCATCAATCAGCATATATTTTTACGAAACCCCTGAGTGAAGAATGTTTAAATTTCATCAAACATGAATTAGGAATGATAGATGGGTCATTTTTGAAATAGGAGTGATTGGTGGACTTTAAGAACTTTGAGAAAAATTAGAAAACTCCTTAAAAATTTTCTGTGTTTTAGTTCCCGTATGGCCGTACGACCTTTGGTACGCCTGTACGAATCCTCAATGATCAATTTAACTAATTCTGGTAATTTTTGGCACGGCCGTTACTCAATTCAATACGCCTGTATGCCATATGGTACGGTCGTACCGAATTTGGTGCGCCCGTACGCGATCATGAATTCCAAACATCTCTAGTTGGTACGGCCATATGTATAGCCTGTACGCCCATATACGATATGAATTTTCAAGGCATTTTTGGCTCGTACGGCCGTACGCCCTGGACATATGCCTGTACGTGACATGAAAAATAGTTTTTAAACAATATTTTTCAGTTTTTCACTCAATTTTCTCTCAAAGTACTTTGCTAAATCCTCTGAAGTCAGTTCCTAACCCCTCCATACTCTATTGCTTGCACTCTTACTCCTTATACTTGTTTGTTTTCATTCATTTCATTCTGTTTTTACATTTCATTTTTATTGTTTCATTAGTTTTTATTGGCTTTTTAAACTTTTTAATTTTCTGATCATTCTAGGTTGTTTTAGCTCTAGGTTCTTTAGAGTTTATTACTTAGGATTGTGTTTTGGTACTGTGTGTCAAATTTTATTGATTTCCGTGCAGGTACCAGTTTTTGAGTTTTCCAAAACTCGTCGTTACTCTGTTGATTTTTTAAAAAATTCTGTTTTTAACTTTAGTATTTACTTTTATTGATTTTTACTATATCTACTCTCAATGATCGCGATGACTCTTCCTCATGGAGAGTCAAACGCACAGTACGTCCTGGTTCTGGCCCTCAAAGTGCCACTACTACTTTAGCAGTCAGGAGGATGACGTTCTGGGATATTTGGCCACTGTACGTTGGTCAAATTTTGCGTTTATTCCTAACCACTTTATATAATCTGTAGCTCTTGAGTTCCTATAGACCTTTTCTTTATCTACTTCTTTCTCCTACACCTCCCAACTCTTCTGGAGGCATCACTCTCTTTCTCCTTTTGAGTTTGATGTGCTCTTTGGCTTTCACATAGATGGCATTTCTAATGCCAAATCCATGGTTTTTAACCGCAATGCCTTTTGGAGGGACATAGCCCTCAACACTGCTTTTCACCCTTCGAGACAACACTGCTTTTCACCCTTCGAGATAGAAGGCCTCGTGCCTCAAGTCTCCTGCCCTTTTCTATTGTCATACACTGATCTCCTATCTTATCTTCAAGAGATCCGAGTCTAATGATACCATTACGGGCCCGGACCTCATCTTTCTCTATTGCATGGTCATGGGTATCCCTATCCAGTCTGGACGCTTTAGACCTCTTTCCATGAGGTCGGCATTTAGAAATAGCCTGGTAAGGCTATTTTATTTGGACCCCTCATTCATCACATCTGCCAGGAGCTGTATGCCTTTCCCCTCACTCATCCCTCCCTCGGATCGAGAGGTCCTAACCTTGACCTGTCGTTTATTGAGCACTCTATGCTCTTTAAGCGCACTTCTGAGGATGAGTTCATCATTCATGTTGAGTATATTTCACGACGACTCAATCATCTTAGGTCATTGGATCTTCCCAATGACACTGTATTTATCTATGGCCGTCGAGCTGTAGAGGTTTTTCAGTGCCTGCAGGTTCCACTTCCAGACAATACACCTACAGAGTGGCTTGACCCTTCTGATCCATCCACTGATGCCACACGCCAGGTAGCTTTTAGCCACAAATGATAACATCACTTCTCTGGTAGATCTTCTTCATCTGCTACTGTTCCTGATTCTACCATTCCAATTACCACTTCTACTCCTGCTCCAGCAGCTGTTGCTTCTTCAGATTCTACTTCTCAGCAGCTTGTTACTATTTTGGCTCGACTCGATCGCTTGGATCTTTTTGAGTGTCATTTCGATAGGATTGATCAGCAACTTGGATACCTTACACAGCAGCTTGATTAGCATGTTGCAGACTTCCACGAGTTCCAGACCTCCACATCAGAGACTCTTCACTCCATTAGCATTATGGTGGAACCTTTTATCATTCCTCTACTGATTCCACCTCCTCCTCAGGACCCACATTGATTCTTTTTTGATGTTGTCAAAGGGGGAGATGTCTTATGAGTTCTAGGACTTGATGTTAGTGGAGATGTTAGTTAGTTTTTATGTTTTCATTTTTTGATTTTATCATTGTACTGAACATCTTTTTGATGTTATATATATGATATTTATTCAATTCATTATCATTATCTTATTTGGTTTATTTTTATTTGCTTGGTGTTATTTGCTTTGATTATGATTGAATTTGATAATGTGTTCTGATTATCTCTAATTTTTTAATTATATTTATTACATTTCTCCTTTCTTTGTGCTTATTTGATAACTTATAGTTTCATGGCATGAATTCTAAAATAAAGGGGGAGATTTCCAAATTTTTCAAATTAAAATTTCATTTAAATGAGTTTTTGCAAATTAAACTTAAATTGATTGCCAACATCAAAAAGGAGGAGATTGTTAGACCCTAAGTTTTAATGTATGTGTCATGTGTGAGTTAATTTAAGTTATTTGTCATTTTTTATGTATAATTTTGTGTTGGTACGGGTGTACCAAATTGCTTAGTTGAGTGGTACGGCCATACGGCTGACCGTACCAAGTGAGTACTATTTGATAGAGCATGGTACGGGTGTACCATTGATTGGTATGGGCATACCGTTGCTCACAGGAATTTGGTTTGTTAGTAAACCTATTGTGGTATGGGCGTACCATTGGGTGGTACGACCGTATGTGAGCTCGCAGGAAAATTACTTGTCAGGAAAATTGTTTTGGTACGGGCGTACTAATGTTGGTACGACCATACTGCATTTCCCTTCCATTTTTCCAAAGAGATTTTTAAATCCATACGGGCATACAAAAACAGGTACGACCATACATGACTTTTAAGAAAGGTTTTAAACCCTTTCTAACGACTTTCATATCTTTCTTCCTAACGGCTAGTTTTGCAGAGTAATTATTCCATTGAGCTTCTATTATCAAGAACAAGTAAGTTTACTTATATTTTGTGTATCTAGCAATTGTAAACTCTCATTTATTATATTCCCACTTGTGAAAAGCTAGGGATTGCTTTTGTGGGTTGGTGTGTGATTAATGCTTGGGCATTAATTTGTAATTGAGAGTTTGTGAGGTTGATTCTGTAAAGGTTTGAGTGTGAGCTTGGAAAACAATGGGGTTTAAGATTCATTTGTGGAATCTTTGTTGTAATTGATTGTGATTTAGTGAAACCCTAAGTCGAGACTTAGGAGAAATGGACGTAGGTAGGAGTTAGTGCCAAACCACTATAAACCGAACACGTATTGCCTATTCCGCGAGGATTTTCATGATACTTTCCAAATATTCACCTTATAAAGCTAGTTTAGACAGTAATATAGCAAATTAGCAATTTATTATATCATAAATTTAAAATTAAAAAATTATATCTAATATTACATTTTAAAATTTTATTATTTTTAGTTAAAATAACTTTTATAATTCTTAAAAAATCTCTTCAAAAAACATAAACCTATCAAATTAATTAAACTTATTTTTTTTCAATCTTTCATAATTTTTTATTCCTTTTTCTCAATTTCTTTGCTGCAACTTATTCTTTTTCCTCATCATCAGTATCATAATCTTCTTCTCCTCCTCCTCCCATTCTCTTTGTCATTCTTTTTCTTCTCCTCCCATCATTCTTCTTAAATTTATTTTAATTTATTTTAATTTATTTTATTTTTGTTGTATAATTTAATTATGATGTTTCATTTTTCTTGTATTTATGTGTGATTTCTTTTATGATAAATATAAGTAAATAAATATATACCATTATATATAATATATATGATATATATTTATATTATGTATGATATATAGTTATGGTATATATTGAATATATTTATTTATTATATATACCATACAATATGGTACATATTTATATATTAGTATATAATACATACATATATATATATATATACACATATATTTACAATAATAAAAAAGAATAAAATAATTCAATAGAAGAAGAAGAATGAGGAGGAAGAGAAGAATGAATGGTAAAAATGTAATTTGATAAAAAAAATGATAAATATTTTAACCAAAAGTCAAACTAACATATACTAAAAGTGAAACTTTCAAAAATGAGAAATAATGTAATTTTGTAAACAAATTCATAATATTTTAATTTAAAAGAATAAAAATAAATTTTGGTACAATTTTGATAAACATTTTAATAAAAATTTAAAAATATTTTCATTTAATTCAACCATTGATTAGTGATATGTTATTTAAATTTGATCACTAATCGTTAAATTTCAATGATCGATAATTATTTAATCAATATTAGTTAAACATCAACACATCAATACATATAAAAAAATATAAGTAAACAAGTAAATATGTATTTATCATTCATCATAAAGATGTACATCATAATATATTGAAATAAGAAGAAGGGACAAACAAAAATATAATTTTACTCTTTTCCTCCAAACTTATTTTATTTGATAGTTTTAATTAATATTTATAATTAATTTTAATTTAAGAATTATATTCAAAATCAAATGTAAATATTATTTTTTATTATATAATTTTAGTATAATAATTCTATAATTTAATATGTTAAAATTAATTTTCATTATTATCTAATAGTATAATTTTAATTTATGTTCATAACAACTAATTTTAGTTTTAAAATCAAATATAAATACTAATTATTTTTATTACCTAATAGATTAATTTATTAAAATTAATTTTCATTATATAGTTTCATATAAAAAATAAATAAGTTTTGAAGTAATATAATTTTATTAGAAAATATAAATTTTTTAAAATTATTTTTATTTTATTTTAATTATCTATAAATAATAATGTTAATTTATAGCAAGTGATTTTTATAAAAAAATAATATAAAAAATATTATTTATGATTATTTTTTAAATAATGATATTTTCATTAAAGTTATAGGAATATCTCACATTGTTAATGTTGAGCCAAGTGAAGTAGATTAATAAAATATATTTGAAATTCTAGAAAAGGCAACATAAATTTATAATGGTTTAGCACAAGCTTGCCTACATTCACTTACCTAAACAAATAACTTAGATTTTCACTATCCTTTCAAGAATATACAAATTGATTCTTTACACAAGGATAAAAAAACTCTAATATTTTCAAGTCTTACATTCAAACTTTTACAATTAAGATCAACTCATAATTAATCATATGAATTGCAACAATAATCCCAATTAATTGCTCTCACCAACCTAAAGTGAAATACAAATTCAAGACTAAGTAAGAAAGCTTGAAATATTCAATATAAAGAGAGAGCACAATCAAATTCAAGAAATGAAGTTACTTACCTGATAAAAAAAAGTTTCAAGCATTAAATATCCTTATATCTTATCAAAGATTCGTTACACTATGCATTTAATGCATTTAAAATCGTTATAGTCTATTGTAAGATAAGTTGAAAAAATATGTTTATAAGTTGCATATGGCCATAAGGTTAAATGGTACAATCATACAAATGCCTACAAGATAGGAGACCCGAGAGATATAATTTTACCAGTAGCAATGGTACAACCGTACATGCTAAATAATACGACCATATGAGTACTTATTGCCTAAAATTCTAAAACAGACTGTTGGCTATAACATGTGATGGTATGCCTATATCAACAAGTGGTATGCCAATATCATTAACTGTTTAATATATTTTCATAAAAATCTTAAAAAAGAATGGTTTGTTAATACCAAAACATACAACGAGGAAACTAATTAGTTTAATAATATCCTCCTTTTTTATGTTAATAAACAAAGCTCTCCCTCAAAACAAGCATATATAAAAATCTCATATGAACATAACATATTCAACATATTTCATATTAGCATAATATTCATACCATAAAATGTTTACATAAACATATTACTCATAACCATAACATAATAAGGCCATCAACATAGAGGTCCAAAAAGTAAAGTTTAATATAGCATAATAGTGTTCAAGATTGGAAAGTAATAATAAAAGAAGAACATCAAGGTTTAAGTAAACATAATTATAAACATAATCATAAATTATCACTATCTCCCCTTTTATCAACAATAAAAAACAAACTATGATCATGTAAAGTCTTAGTCAGAGGTATGATGAAAATGCTTATCAAAACAATCATGGAGTTGTTGAAGAAAAGTTATGGAGGAGGTGTAAAAATCTTAAAATGTTTTGTTATATTAATGCAAACATTGATCAAACTTTTCAAATTGAGATTCAATAATATCAAAGTAATGATCAAAAACATTACGATGAGTGTTAAGGGTAGTAAACTACTGAGAAGAAGATCCATCACACTAGTAAGAATAAAAGGAGTAGACTCAGAGGGAGAAGGATGAGGCAAACTAGTTTTATCTTGACGTTATTGCTTGCAGTGAAGAGCCATCTTATGATAAGTCGAGTCATGAAGAGAACTAATAAGAGTGATAAGAGTATCATCTTTTAAGTATTCAACATCAGAAGGGATAAGAACATGCATTGCATTAGGCACCTCAATTGCCTTAGCCCCATATAGAGCACCAATGTCATTAGGCAGATTATTGACAAGAATATACTCTAACTGACACTTAATGTATTCTCAATGAGTAGAGTAAATACCAATTTTATTATATTCCATAAGAAGAGCATGTTTCATAAAAGATAAATATAGGTTTTGACCTAATGGCCTAGGAGTAAAAGGATTGATAGGTCAAACTTTCAATGCACCAACAATGTGTAAAACATGAGAACCATATAAAATAGACTGAGTAAGCACATTTATGTCATCGACTTTAACAAATTATTCTTGAAGCCAACGATCAATTTGAATATGGGACTCGATTACTATAGAGTGAAGAATTAACAGATCAAGTCCAATAATAATATTATTACTATTAACAAAATTAAATAAAGCATAAGAGATAATCTTATGATAGTAAAATAATGTTGGAGATTTAAAATAGGATGACTTCAACTTAATGCTCTAAATGGAATGTCCAAGGCAATATCCTTACAAAATTCTTTTTTATCAAAATTCACAACCTTGATATTCTCAATACCATCAGTATGAAATTAAAAAAGTTTATCAAACTATATTTGGTTAACTTATATGATTTCATAAATAATTTGAAAGAATAGTAAGAATATCTAGATTTATGAGTGTCAGGCTGAAAGGTATAAAGAAACCTTAAGGTGATACTGTTAATGGAACGATTATTGGGAAACCCAAGTGTAGACCAACTAACATTAGAAAGAAAATGATTAACATCATCCTTTATGCCTACAAGTTGAATAGTGAAAGGATAAGCAAAATGAGAGGTCAAAAATTTCTTACAATAGAGAATGGATTGATGATTGATGAACTGTGGACCACAAAATGAAGGTGGACTCTCTTCCTTGGGTTCTTTGTTTTTTCTAGAATGGTGTAACGATCTTCCTCTTTTTAAAGACATTCTTGAAATAAGTTCTTAAAATATTGATGAAATCTGAAAGAAAGTAAGAAATAATATGATATTGCACAAGATAATGAGTAGATAAGTGGTTTCTTAAAAAGGAATTAAAAAGAAATAAGGAAATAAAATAAGTGAGGAGAGGTTGAAATGGTGTGTGAGAGAGAGAGAAATCAAGAAGATGAAATAATTTAGGGATTCAGTAGGGGTTGCATATCACATATAATTGTAAGATGGGAGAGCATACACCCATACAATATGCTACTGGAAAATGATCATTAAGAAAGTCCCAAAGTGTACAATCATATCAAATAAGACGTACGCGTGTATGATACCTATCGTCCAAAAACTATATTTTGAATAAAATGCATGTGTATAATTGCACTAAACATACATATGCTCGTATGACCTATAATTTTGGATATTTTCTCAAAAAGACTCAATTTTAAATGAATAATTAAGAGAAATTTTCAAAAGGAAATAATTTGAAAATTATTTTTAAAACAATCAAGAGAGAAAGGAACCATTAATCATTCCAAGCTCATGTTTGATTACATTGAGATGTTCTTAAAAAAAGGGTTTAGTAAAAATATCCACAAGTTGATGAGTTATGTCAACAAATTCTAATACAACATTATCTTTTTTACATAATATCATATAAGAAATGATGCTTAATATCTATATGCTTAATTCTAGAATGTTGAATGAGATTCTTTGATAAATTAATGATAATAGTATTATCACATTTAATAGGTATGTGAAGGACATGCAAACTAGAGTCTCATTATAGTTGTTAAATCTAAAGCACTTGAGCATAATAACTTATAAACACATATTTAGCTTCAACAATAGATAATGCAATAAAATTTTATTTCTTGTTGAACTAGGAAATCAAACAATTACTTAAAAAGTGATAAGTAACGGAAGTACTCTTCTTATTTAAGACATTACTAATAAAATCAACATCTAAATAAGCAATTAATTCAAAAGATGTATCTTTAGGATACTACAATCCATAACATGAAGTTCCAATCAAATATTCAAAAATACGTTTGACAATTATCAAGTGAGACTCCCTAGGTGAAGATTGAAAACAAGCATACATGCACATGAAAAATATAATATCAGGTCGAGGGGCAATAAAATATAAGAGACTCTATATCATACCTTTATACTTTTTTTGATCCATAATTTTAACATTTTCATCAAATGATAACTTCATTATGGTACTCATAGGAGTCTTGCTTGATTTGACACCATTCATCTTAAACTTCTTTAGTAATTTTATTGATTGATGAAAAGTATGGTGTCAACCTTTCCTTTATCAAAACCATGAAGTAAAAATGAACTTAATCTTTCATACTAAGCTATAGAAACTTGTTTCAAACTATATAAAAGCCTTTTAAAGACATGATTTGGATAATTAAAACTTTTAAATCTAGAAGGTTATTTAGCAAATACTTCTTCTTCTATAAAACTATTTAAAAGATACTTTTGAAATCAATTTGAAAATTTTTTAAAAATTCATATATGATCACTTTTAATGGATGAAATGTAAAAACCCTTTTAATTTTGCATTCATTTAGTTAAAATTTGAAAAGCTTTGTAAGTATCATCTTTATGAGCTAGGAAAACAACCCAAGTGAATCTAAAATAATTATTTATAATAACAAGTGGATAATACATGCCTCCTAAACTAGTAACTCTTGTAGGTCCAAACAAATTCATACTAAGAAGTTGAAAAAGTTTAATTATTGTTATCTTGTTTTTAGGTTTGAAGGATGACTTAACTTGCTTACCCATTTGACAAACACCACAAACTTTATCTTTATGAAATTTTATTTTAGACAAGCCCACTACAAGCTCATTTTTGCTAAGATATCTAATGTTGTCCAAGCTTGCATGGCCAAGTCTTTTATGCTACAACCAAGAATTTTCATTAACAAAGACAAAACACTTGACATGTTTATTACTAAAAGAGTATAAATTAATCACATAAATATTTTCAATTCTATCATCTTGAAAAATAAGTTTATCTTCACAAAGCTTATAAACAAAACAACGTTTAAGATCAAAGATTACTTTGAAACCACTATCACAAAGTTGACTAATACATAGGAAATTATATTTTAATCCTTCAACTAATAGAACTTTATTAATAGAAAATGAAAAGTCTTTACCTATCTTACTAATACCTACCACTTTACTTTTAGCATTATCACTAAATATGATATTTCCACCTTCCTTCTTCTCCAATTAAGAAAACAAACTTGCATTATTGATCATGTGTTTTAAACATCCACTATCAAGATATTATTTGTTAGAGCTCATTTTGGATTTCAAGCACACCTATGAAGGAAACATAGTTATTTAGACTTAGGTACCCAAATATATTTGGATCATTGGGGCTTAGTAACAAAAGTGTCATTTGGGATATAATCACAATGACTTAATCTAATGAAACACTTATTATTTATCTATCTTTTCTTTCCATAATAATGATAAGTTACATTTTTAAATCTTGAAACATGATAATCATTATCATTTTTTCTTTTTATTTTATGATTTATAAAATAGGTTTCTTTTACATGAGCATATACACTTATGTGACTTCTCATGTACTCTTTTAGAATTAAGAAATGGTTGGTTTGAACTCCTTTATTATCCTATCTTCTTTTACTTTCTCTAAATAATGATGAAGATGTTTTAAGAAAAATAGGTCCTTTGAATGATGAATAAGAGTTTTGATTGAAACTAATATCCTTCTTATCACCCTTAAGGTTTTGACTTCTAAGAATAATATCCATTTTAATACCACCAACTTGAAATTTAGAAATATTTTCTTTTAATAAATCTACTTTTTGACTTTTCAAATACTTGTTTTCATTATTTAAAAATTTATTTTTTTTCTAAAAATGAGATTTTCTTACTTGCATAGTTAAATTTAAGTTTGAAGGAAGCAAGTTCATCTATAAGATTTTGTAAATTTTTATTTCTTTTAAAATACTAAAATATTTACTTTTAAAAATCTTATTCTTAATTGCAAATTGCTCATACTTATTTAAAAGAATTTCTAAAACATTTTCCTTATTATCAAGTTCATTATTATAATAAGCTTGAGAAGAAGTACTTACCTTATCATTATCGAGCTCATCTTTTAAAGCCATGAAACAAAGATTTGTAGCTTCTTCATTCTCTATTCATCCTTATATGAATCACTACCATCATCCCAAGTTATTGTTAAGGCTTTCTTCTTGAAGAGTCTAGATGACTTCTTAAGTCTTGGGCATTCATTCCTTATATGATCGGGTTTATTACACTTAAAACATGTAATTTGATTCTTCTTGAAAATGTCTTTCTTGCCTTGATCTTTCCTTTCTTTGAAAGGCTTTTTGAATTCCCTCTCAAATCTTCTTTTCCTCATGATAAGATTCTTTATTTTCTTAGTAAGTAAAACAACCTCATCATCTATATTAACTTCATTGGAAGATTCATGTTCTTTATCCTCCTTAGTAGTTTTCAATGCAATTCATCTCCTTTTATCTTCCTCTACTCCTTGTTTGAGTGTGATCTCATGAGTAAGAAGCTTTCCTAAGAGAACATCGATATATAAAATAGATAAGTCATTAGCTTCTTTAATTAATGTTACTCTAGCTTTTCAATCCTTCTTTGGTAACACCTTGAAAAATTTATTGTTGATGTCTTCCCTTGGGTAGACCTTGTTGAGTTTCATGAGACTATTTGTGATAACATGATTCTATTATGCATCTCTGAGATGCTCTCATTTATCTTCATAGAAAATAACTCATATTAATGAGTTAAGAGTTACACTTTCTTTAATCTAACTTAATTAGTTCCTTCATGATGTGTTTCAAATGCATCCCAAATTTGCTTAGCCATTACACAATGACATACTCTTCCATGCTCTTCTTTATTAACTGCATAATAGAGAATATTCATTTTCTTCTTGTTTCTAGCACTAACCTTTAATTCTTCTTTAGTCCAAGTACTTCTTGCTTTCATAGTAGTGACTCCCTTGATAATAATGGTTAGAGAAGTATAACTAACATCAATCATATCCCATAAGTTCACACGATCACTTTTAAGAAAAATTTTGATTTTATACTTCCAATAAGGATAATCAATTCCATCAAAGCAAGGAGGTCTTATGTAAGATTGAATTTCTAAGATTTGTATTACCGTGATCTTTAGCTTAAAGGTAGTATGTTCTAGCTAAGATGAAGAGCATAATCTCTAATACTAATTGAAATCCCAGAAAAGTTAACACAAAATTTATAATGGTTTGGTACAAGCTTGCCTACATCCACTTACCCAAGCAAATAACTTGGGTTTTTCACTATTCTTTTAAGAATACATAAATTGTTTCTTTACACAAGAATCAAAACCCTAGTATTTACAAGGCTTATGCTTAAACTTTTACAATCAATATCAACTGGTAATTAATTCTCTCAAATACAACAACTATCATAATTAATTGCTCTTATCAATCTAAAGTGAAATATAAATTCAAGACTAAGTAAGAAAGCTTAAAATATTCAATATATAGAGAGAGAGCACAATCAAATTCAAGAAATGAAGTTACTTCATAAGAGAAGTTTCAAGCATTAAATATCCTTATCTTTCATCAAAGATTTGTTACACTATACATTCAATGCATTTAGAACTATTATAGCCTATTTTAAAACAAGTTGAAAAAATATGTTCATAAGTTGCATATGATTGTATGAACGAGTGGTACAACCATACAAGTGCTTATAAGGACACTTGAGAGACATAATTTTGACAGTAACAATGGTACGATCATACGAACCAAATGGTATGGTTGTACGAGTACCTGCTGCCTAAAACTATAAAACAAACAAACAAACTATGATAGTACACACGTACCATCAACTGTTTAACATATTTTCATAGAAATCACATAAAAGAATGAATTGTTAATATCAAAACTTACAACAAAAAAACTAAATAGTTTAATAATACCATTATTGAGTTTTTAATTAATATTAAAAAAAGGAGGAGATAAATAAAATGAACTATTCTCTCTAAATTTATTAAATATTAATTTTTATTATTTAATTTTATATTAAAGATAATACATAAATAATTAGTTTCAAGGGAATATAATTTTATTAAAAAATTAAATTTGTTAAACTTTATTTATTTTATTTTAATGATCTAATTATAGTAATTTTAATTTATAAAAATTAATTTCTATAATCAAATAAAAGAAAAAATTATTTATGATTATTTTCAAAACAATGAAATATTTATTAAAATTGTAAAAATATCACATATTATTTATCACACCTTAACCTGGTATAACACACTCCTGTAGAACAGTTAATAATCCCCTAAGCAAGGACATCATTAAATATTCTGTCACATCCAGTTTTGAGACCCTGGATGTTTTGGTATATTTGTGTCTACTTGATTGGATGTATATGTATATGTATATGTATACATGTCATAGCATGATTGCTTGCGTATGTGCAGTGTATGGATGCTTGTGTGTGCGTCGTGATGACGTGTTCTGCTGTGTATTTGCATGTATGCAAGGTGTGTGTATGATGGTATGCATGTTTGGTATGTGTTGTGGGTGTTTTAGGTGGCTGGGGAGAGTATTGGAGTGTGAGAAGAGGAGAATGGAGGTGGTACGGGCGTATGGGATTCGTACGGTCGTACCAAACAGGGGAAATAAGGGGTCTAGGGCTCTTGGAGGCTATACGGGCGTACCAAGGAGTGGTCCGGCCGTACGCGTGCTTGCAAGAAATTAGGTTTGTCAGGAGAGTTATGGACGTACGGGCGTACCAAAGGTGGTACGGCCGTACCAAAGCTCGCAGGAAGTTGGGTTTGTCAGGGTTTTTAGGTTAGTACGAGCGTACAGGTGGTGGTACGGCCGTACACGACTTAAGTTGGGCTTTTTAATAGATAAACATAAGCCTGTTACTTAAGTTTCCTTCACCTATCTTCTTAAACCCCACCCCAAACCCTAGGAAACACCAGAAGAGGGACTTCTAAGCATCAGGATAGTGCGAGAGCGCAGAGTAGAGGCTAAAGCTTATTAGAGACGGGACTACGGACTTGTGATAACACTCTTCTTCCTCCAGGTTTGTGCTAGTTATCTGGGTTTGTGCTATGGTTTGTGTTAGGTTGTTGTGCTTACCATGTGCTAAGGGTTTCTCAGCTTCTTTTCTAGCTTCTACGGCCCTGTAAAGCCTAGAACAGATGTCCAGGGAATGAGTCCCCTATGATTGAGCCTATTTATATGTTGTGTGTTGGTGATTATGGCTCTGGGTTCCGAGAGGGAACGTATATTATGTTTATTGGTTCCGAGAAGGAACGTATCTATTAGTTATTGGTTCCGGGAAGGAACGTGTCTTATGATTCTTGATGAATGGCTTATTCATGCATTATGAATGATAACATAGCATATCATGGTGAGGGGATGAAATAAGGGTGGTGATATGAAGGTACGAGATGTACCGAGGTACGAGATGTACCGATATTTATCAATTAAGGGGTGAGATGCTCCTACTGGTGTGGGAGGTGCCAGTATTAATTGATATGATACAGGGGTGAGATGCTCACTGAAAAGAGTGCAAGAGGCACCAAACCAAGGGTGAGTGCAAATTATTGTTGATCATTCATGATTGAGTGATTAGGCAGAGATTGCCGGTATTGCTTGTGCTACTGATGTTCAGGCTGTGTGCCGTATGCTTAGCTGTGTGCCGTATGTTTGGCTGTATGTCATGTGAATTGACTTGTGTATGTGTGTGATGTGTTTCGTGTTCCTAGCACCACTGAGATTATTCTCAGCGTTTATCATTTGATGAACGTAGGTCCGAGTTCAGAGGGTGAGCACCGGGATTAGAGGTACAACAGCTAGTACGTGGACTTCTGGACGGACTCCTGCGGCTTGTATATTTATGCATAGTCCTTTTGCATTTGTATTTGGTAGTATACTAAATGTATTATATAAGAATCCATATATATCCAGGGGTTTCTTGTTATTGATTTAATCTTTCTGTTATTGGATTTTTATACGAGCGTTAGAGTTTAAAATCCTTTGTAGTATAATTATTGTTTTTCTGAGACGGAAAAGCGATGGTTATGCTACAGGATCATGTCGTCACCCCTTGGGTCTTGGGTCGGGGTGTGACATATTCTACAAAGGATCTATACATTTTTTTTTCCAAAATTTAATATATCAAATGCATTCTTATTATATCAACAAACTCTCATTCATTATATGTGCTCTGTACACATCATTAAACATTATACCATAGTACTAATATTTCACACCATAAAATATATTACACAAATGTTACTGCCTCTAAGGTTAAGTCAAAAAGTTGCATAAATACAAATACACGATGGAGTATGTTACATTGGTCCCAAAATGCTTCCAAAAGAAGATTCTTCAGAATTGCAACCTTCTTTGACTGAGGATCAATCAGCCTAGGTTTTTGCCTGAAGGTCCTGGACTTACATTTATCAAATGACAAATGCTAAGTATAAAACTCAATGGTTCTATAAAATAAGTAAATGACATGAGTATATATCAACAATAACATTTTAAAGTCAAATCACAGTAATTAATAATAAGCCATACAATTGTATCCTATAGTGCCATTTTACATCACTCGTTAGCTATTATAATCCATGCATAAGGCATACAGTAGTATTCATAAGTTACTTGTCACATTCGAACCCGGTGCAACATGCTCCCATAGAACAGTTAATAACCTCCTAAACAAGGAAATCATTAACTACTATATAAGGGATTTAACTACACATTCTTGTCTTTATATTTTGTTCTTAAAACATTTAAATTGCATACATCAAACATTTATTATCATATAGAAATAGTTGTAGCTTGAATGATATCAATACCCAGTTTGCACTCTTAATACATCCTTAAACCATCATTCAACACATGTGTTCTGTATAACCTTTAAACACAATATCATAATATTGATAATACACTTAACAAAAGTATGTTACACAGTGTTACTGCCACTAAGGTTAACTTAAATAAGTTGCATAAGTACATATACATAATGGAGTATGTTATACAAGTCCAGCCTGCATCTAGGATAGGGCTTTATGAAAGACCCGACCTTAGCCAACTGTAGATCAGTTACTCTTGTCATTCCCCGACTGAACTAGGTCTTGCGTTCATCAAATGACAAATGCTGAGTATAAAACTTAGTGGTACTATAAAATGAGTAAATGACATCAATTCAGATCATGATACAACATTAAAAATATTCATAGCAACTCAATGCTTAACAACATTTCAATTTCATAACTTACTCTCTTTGCATCTCTCTTTAGTTGTTAACAACATACATAAAACATTCAATCATATTCATACATCACCATTTGCCATCCTTTATAACCTTTTCTCCATCAATCATCATATAAGTATTCATCATAGGTGAATAATAATGTATGCTTTTGAGAATGCATCTATGTTGTGCACTCTCCCTCTATCTCTTTATCTTTTCTTTTATCACATTTTGAATATTACGTGCAATTCCCTTTTGTACTGGGTCCCTCTAGGTACCGGTGCTCATCTCCCGTAGGAGGCCATTTATCAATATAACTGTAGGGTTCTATGAACCTCATCTCCGTAGGAGAGCCATTGTATCTGTATGATTCTTTGAAGGAATCCATTAACTATATGATCCAGTACATTTCTTTTTCTATAACATCTCTTTTCCTTTCTTTTTTCCACCTTATAACTTCTCTGTCATGTCATGATAATCTTTGCATGCTTGAATGTATGGATGTTTCATGACATGATGCATTGATGATCACACTGTACCATTCATAACATAAACTCATTACTTTGCTATCCCAAGTAGTCAACTGAATCATATCATTTAAGAACCCTATACGGGTTCATATTAGGAATAGCATAAACATTTAAACATATGACCATCAGTTCATGACCTTAGTTAAGGTCATGAAAAGGAAAGCACAAACCTGCAATGGACTTCCCCTTATCCAAACCCTTTGATGGTACTTGTAAATCTTCCTTTAAATCACTTATAGCATTACAAAATATCCATATTTAATAAAAGAAACCATTCATATAAAGATTCACAACTCATTGCTTTCTTTCTAATCACCTTACAAGTAAGTTTATGACTTAACATAATTAAGCAATCGTAAGGATTCTTAAGATTGTTCCACTAATACCCCACTTAAATATATATATATTTATAAAATAAACATATAATTTAAGGATAAAATTAGCAACATAAAAATATTTCAATGTATACCAAGTTATAGGTAAAATTCTATCCCTTTTTAACTACTTTTGAACATAAAACATTTTATGTTCTAGGACCTTTGCTCATTATATAAGACCTTTTTCTAACCAAATGACCTTAAAATTAAATAATTCTTAAACCATTGGAAACTAGACTCAAAGAGCTTTCCAAAGATATATTACATGCCTCAAAACTCATTTGATAAGGCCTTTAAACATTGTTTACAAAATTGCCCATTGAAGCTGAAAACTGGTTGGGCCACAATTGTGGCATCAACTCCACGATCGTGGACTTAAGCAGAAAATCTGTAAAACCTACTGGAAAAATCCACAATTGTGGCTTCAATTCCATGAGCGTGATCAAGGGCATGAATTATAGTAGAGACATAATCCAAAACACATCCAAATAATCCTTCAAACATCTTAATCCATAACCACAATCAAATCATCTTCAAAACACTTCTAAAACTTACTCAAAATATCAATTTAACACCATTTAAAGTTCAATCATCAATCAAAATCAATTCATCATTTATAACACAATACAAGCTTGCATCTTCCATAATAACCCAGAATCCAATTTAGTTTCTTTAAAACTATTAACTAACAATTTCAAACGCAACTTCACAAAATGAAGAACTCAAATCATCATACCACAACCTATGTCTTTATCCCACAAAAACCACAAGCAACACATCATTAAAGAAGTGACATACATAAAAAGAAGAAAAGAATAATAATACTCTTAGATCATGCTTCCTCTTACCTTGAATTCAAAGCCTTAAGATCTAATTTTGTAAGGAAGAAGAAAAAGAAAGGTTTTGGTGAGAAGAAGAAGTGAAACCCATTTTATGGGTGTAAGGAAGAAGAAGAAAGAGATAGGATAAGGAGAAAAAATGTGTATGGCTTGCCAAAGTTGACCTTTCTATAACCCTATAATAAAACTACCTTAATCATTAATATTTTATCACAATACATATTTCTTACTTAAATATATACTCATATACATAATATACACACCTAAGAAACATTACATCTTCTTATTATATCTATTAAAACTTTAAACTAACATATAATATATATATGTACCAAAGAATCACTTATTTTATAACACATGCATAATTAATTCCCAACACATATATACAAATAAATCACATATTCATTTACATGAATAAAATCATTCATCTCAAAAACCTTCTTTTCATCATTCCTTCATGCATATCCAATCCAATAAACATTTATCATCACTTCATGCCATAATTTCATTTAATTTCATACTTTATTCATGGTATTTCATACTCTAATTAAACATTCATTGTATATTATACGTAACAAGGTATACATAGAAGGATGTTGTGTGTATGTGGATGTGATTACTATTCATTGAGTACTATTCATAAATTACTATTCATCAATAACTTCCATATTTGTAACATATACAAATGATAATGTATGCTTGTGAGAATGCATTCATGCTTTGCATTCTCCCTCTGATTTTCCTGTAACATTTCATTTCTTTTCTATATGATTGTGCACAATCTTGTACTGGATCCATTTCTCTATGTACCGGTACTGTATCATTCTCTGGTTCCTATAGGAACATAATATTTCTCTATGGTTCCATGATAGGAACCTATACTGTATGATTCTATAAAAGAAATCAATAATAACTGTATGACCCAGTACGCTATCAATAAACATTTCTCTGTATATCATTTTATTTTCCCCCTTATATCCTCTGTATGATATGTCATGAATATGTCTGTATGTATGGATGATTCATGACATGATGCAATAATGATATTTCAATGATCATATGCAATGATGATCATATGTTACCATTCATGATATAAACTCATTATGTTAATAACATCAGCGTATGAGTTAGAAATCACTATTCAAGACCCTATATAAGGTCTTGACGTGAATAGCACAAGCCTACCATCACTTTGCCCTTATCGATACCTGAAGAGGAAGTATGCACTTCGTGAGTTGAACCTGTAACATTTCCATTTTACATTCATTTAGTATTAAGAATCCATAATCATTCAAGTACCATTCCATATTTCACAATCAAAGGATAAATGTATACATAAATCATAAATATGTATTAATAATAAATATATCTTATGAAGTCTTAGTATAACACAAATACATAAGTGGTATTAATTTTATTTTCTACTTTTTAAATATATAACATTAAGCATACTACTAACTTATAATATTTAATTAAGCATAATATTAGGTTTAAATACCTTGAACATCCTTTTCTTAAATAGTCAAACTATGTTATGAAAGTTACTATTCATAGGTTATTATTCATAGGTTACTATTCATAGGTTACTATTCATTTGGTCATTTTTTTAACCTCTGTTGGATTTGTAAATGTATATACATAACCATTCATTTAAGTATTTAAAACAGAATTGCATAATGCATTACTTTGGTGTTTAATTATGTATGTATTTCAAGTCATATATATATTACCCTATGAAATAGTTCTCACTATGCAAGCATTTTGACCAAGTAAATGACCTTAAAATTAAGTAATTTTTAAACCATTAGAAACTAGACTCAAATATCTTTCCAAAAATATATTATATGCTCAAAAATTCAATCATTAAAGCCTCCAAACATCAAATGACTGAATGCCTATCAATTCTGCAAAATTTCTACTCAACTGTGACATCCTAAATAATATGATATTTTAGACCAAGAAAATAACTTTAGAAATTTTTGAAATTAGTATCATTAGAAATTAGATTCAAAGAGATTTCCAACAGTATATTATGCATTCCATAATTCCAAGGATAAAGTGGTCAAAACATAATTACCGTAAACCCCCTAACTCTGCCTCTTTTAAAATTCAGTTTCGGCAGATTTAGTGCACCTCACTTATATGCCTCATTCAACGTATTCAATCACCTTAAAACCATACCATATTGCATATACACCTATCTTAACATGTTATAAATAATATCAAATCAAATTTTCCAATGTTCCTACATTAAATTACTACATTAGGCAGTCATTAACACAAGCACATACATACTGCCCTCTAAGTACCAAAATTTGCATAACTTTTGTAATTACATTTTAATTGCCTTCAAACTTTGTTTTCTTCATTCTAAAATTATAATTCATCATTTATATCCATAATTATATGATTTAAGTGTATAAACCAAATTATGGCAGCCAATTTACCCAAGCTCAAAATTTGGGCAGCAACTTTTTACTTTCTTTTTTTCCAACTTCTTTTTCACTTTTCATGCATTATTCTTCATCTTTCTTATAAATAATTACATCAAACACTTTACATACATTCATTACAACATTGTAAGTTTCACACACACATGGATTATCTAAGGTTTTACACAATTCAAATCCATGCACATAACATTACAAAAAAATGCATCAAACATATGTATTCAAGCCTTCTTTTCCATCTTCCATCAATAATTCATCAAAATCTACACTATTCTCCACTTCCCATCATAACAAAATCTCCCCTTATGAAACCATAAACTCCATCAACCAATACTAAGAAAAACAAAAGCATATATAAGAAGAACTAGATAAAAACAAGTTTAAAAACATAAACTACATGAAAAATTACCTTAGATATATGTATAAAGTAAGGATTGAAATGGAA
>CANYBF011351997.1:0-38680 GCA_948192965.1 Dalechampia spathulata | reverse complement strand
GAGAGTTGGGCCGCTGATCAGAATGCCGAGACTTCCAATCATACTACTCTTTCGATGGGAAGCTCCGATTACACTCAAAGGATATAATCAAATCAAAGCCTGCCTTTTCTTCTTCTTCTTCTTGGCTTTGAAGTCTTTTACTGATTACCTGTCAGTTTAGCACTTGTTGCATCTGCAGTGGTTATGGGTATGAATATTTCTCAATTCCATTAGCTAAAGTGACGTTGAAATCGATGATTGTAATTTCCATTAATATCTGGAATGTTTATGTGTGATAATGCTATGGCATAAACCTTCCAATAACTTCCAAAGCCATCTACGTTAGCTAGGTTTTATGGTGAGGATGACTGAGGTTGCAGCCAAGTAGACCCTGTTCGTATTAAGCCGCCCGCTAAACGGAATCGTTGTCGGTCAATTTGTACCAATTAAACGAATGAATTATCCTTCTATCCGGGTCCGGTCAGGACTGTCGTGCTCAACAGTAGCCTAAACCTATCTTCTTCCATGGCCTAAACCAGCTCACTTGGTTCGGTAGTAGCATCAGGGCTATTACCTGTCCATAACCTAATCTCCAACAAAGAAGATTATTATTAGGGATAACTTCGACAGACCATTAACTCAATCCACCCCATTTCTGTGGAAAGATAATTAAAAACAATTGCTGATTATTATTTCCCTAGTTTTATATTAAAATAAATTATGATAAATAATGTACCAAATTGGAAAAAGAGTATGATTACATAGAAATGACCCTGATGGTGCTGCTTTTCTTGACTTGCTTTCATCAATATTTCCAACCTGAAAAGGCCTGTTATTATGGATTACTTCAACAGGTCATAAGCTTAATCCGTCCCATTACTTTGGAACACTCAAAAACATCTCGTCAAAAGACACGAACTGCTTTGACAAAACAGCACTCAGGTGGAGTAGGCAATGGAACCTGAATCAACTACACAAAACAGCCAAGTGCAGAGATGTCATTCTACAATGTAGGCAGAGATTGCAGATATGATAATAATGGTAATTTGGACCTTCAACCACATCAACTACAAGATAAAATTCTTGATGGACAAATCGCGTGCTTGAATAAAGCTCCATCCAAAATCAAAACACCACATGTCAAGAAACGTATCCATAACACAGTTTCCCTGGAAAACACAACGCATACGCGAATTCTGCAGAAATAACCTGTCTCACTCCTTATGCAGATGCTGATGCTGCTCCCCTCTTCCTCGGTGCTGCTTGGGTACCTAAATTACAGAATATTGAATATCACAACGTCCCTTCGGTGTAATGTTGAATATCACAGCATCCTTTTAACAAATCTAGCCTTTAGTCTAGAGGCCCAATATATATTCTATTCACCCCATCCATCCATGTTTGAATCGTAGTGTTCATCATCTTCTTTTTCCCAATTTCGTGTAAATGTTTATTAATTTTATCATTTAAATATAATTAGAATTTTGATTTTTCAATTTTCAATTTTATCTAAGTTATATTCACTTATATATATTTATATAAATGAAATAATTTTATTTTTTATATTTATTTATATGCATATGAATGTACTTAAAATAATTTTTTTGAATATTTTATCAAATAATATATTTATAGGATTTTAGTTTTTTCACTTACATATATTATATATTCATTTATTTTTTTTCATTTATACATGTACATAAAATTTTAATATCTAGATATTATTTTAAAATAATGAATATATAATACATGTAAATGAAAAAATAAAATCCTATAAATATATTTAAGGGATAAAATCAGTAATTCGATTTTTAACAATTATTTTTAAAATAATACATATAATTAATATTATTATTCTTTCTCATTGTATTCTTTGATTTTCAATATATACTAAAATAACATATAAATCTATAAGAAAAATTTTGAAAGGTTTTTAAAATCTCATTTTATTAATAAATTTTTTTAGGTTAATTATTTTTTATAAAAAATATTAAAAGAATTTAAAATTTATATTATAAAAATAAATAAAATTTCATTTAAAAACTCATTAAAATATATAATACAAATATAATTTATATATTCATTTAAAATTTTTCTACTAATAAATTATATGAATTACTTACAATTTTTTAATTTAATTTAATAAAAATATAATATCTACTTTAGTGATAATAAATTATTTACAATTATTTTGTTTATATAAAAATATAAAAAAGTGAATGAAAAATAAATTAAATATATAATATTTAAATAAAAAATCTAAATATATTTAAATGATAAAATTAATAAATATTAACAGTGAGCGAGCGAATCAATTTAAAAAAGACGAAAGTACATGAAATTGAGAAAAAGAAGAATGGAAAACTTGTAAAAAAAAAAAAGATGATGAACATAGGGAAATGCCTACAATGGGATTCGAACAGGGGTGGATGGGGTGAAGAATATTTATGGGCCATCTAGGTTAAAGGGTAGATTTATTAAAAGGATGCTGTAATATTCAATATTCAACATAACAATCCAACAATTAGTAGTATTATCAATAATTCCGATTTTAATTATATTATAAAGAATGTTATATCATATTTGATATGCTAAAATTATATATGAGAGTTATGATTTCAGTATAATTTTCACTTTTTTTTATATAATCGAACTCATCAATCTTATAAATGATTATAATATTAAATTTTCAAAAAAAAACTAAAAAAACTAAAAACATCATATCATTTTAGTTTTATAATAATTTCTTGATCTAATATAAAATGAAAATAATTTTTAAAAATAATCTGAGATTTATAAATATTTATTTTAGAAAATATAACATTAAAATTGCCTATGAAATTGAAAATCTCAATTACAAAAAAAAAATTGAAAATTATGTTGAAATCATAATTCTTAGGGATCAAATCCTGCTGCACACCATTCTATTTGTTTTATTTATTCACTTAGATTTTTTAAATGTTTATTAATTTTATCATTTACATAAATTTATAAAATTTTATTTAAATATATTTGAAAAAAGAAAAATACATCTAAATATTATCATAATAATATATGTAATATTTTAAAATTCATTATATATATATATATATATATGTTGCATTTATGTGAATAATAATGATACGCATACCTTATTATACTCATCATAATAAATTACAATTTTGCCCATATTCATACTTACACTCAATAAAAATATAATTTTTTTAGTTTTAATAAGTTTTAAGTATGATTGTATTGTCAAGTTTGGGTTGAAATTGTTATTTAGAGTTATTACATATATATATATATATATATATATATATATATATATATATATAACTATATTAAATATTTAAAAAGATAGATAAAAATGTGATGGCTCCGCTCAGGCACTACTCTAGGGCTCGGGTCTGGTTCAAAAGGTGGAAAGGCTAGGCACAGGTTTCAAACCAACAAGGTGCTTCCTCGCAAGACCAACTGGCACAAAGAACGGCTTCAACTACAAGTGTGCCAGCCGATAGTCTTGCATTACTGGTCCTTGGGCGAACGACAGCTTTATACCTTCCTTACATGTCCTCAACTGGAGAACACTTCTAGGCCTTTACCAGTATCCCTCAGCATCTTTATTACCGCTGGGATCATTATAGCTCTCTCTCCTTTCTTGGGAGTTGAGGTTGTTCTTGAGACTTTTTTGTTTTGGGATAGGGCATATATTATTAATCAAAATGAGACAAGAATACATCGTTGAGAACCGCAGACTCCAGCCATGAAGGACACTCTTCGGCCCACGCCAATTCATTATATACATTTAAAGCAAACTTAGCTAAACTATGAGCCGCTGTATTACCTTCCCTTCTCACATGATTACAAGAAGATGACCTGAACTGGCGTGTTAGGTGAAAAATATCCTCCAGGATAGGGCCAAATGCAATGGAGAAAAAGATCCTTCCTAGGTTCCTTAGAGGTCGGACTCTTTCAGGGAGAAAGACAAATTCCCCAAGGAGAAAGAGAAGCGACCAAACCCCTACCCCAAACCCCATTTGATAATATATTGTATATTATTATAAGATTATAATATTATGTATATTATTTAATCTTTTATTATAACATTATAATATTAAAATCTTATTACATACTATAATAATAATAATAGTAATATTATTTATATTATTTTTACTAGTATTACTTCATGTTAATATTAATTATAATTAATTTTAATATTATTACATTAAATAGTCTTTTATTTTTGCAATACTTTTATTATAATTATTATCATCAATACTAACAATAATTATATTCTCATGATTATTATAATAATCAACCATTAATTTTATAATTATTCAATTATATATTTAATAAATTTTTCATAATAAATAAACCTACTCATTTTTCCTTATTCAATTATAATGTATTAGTTGATTATACTAGCAGATACATTATCTTCCTGCCACGCCACCTTCTTTTTCTGCCACATCCGTCACCATGTCTATCATGTTATGCCATGTCATTCGGTCATCTAAACAAATTTTAGTTTGTACAAAAATTTATTCTCTTTAATAGGAGAATTTCATTTGAATTTTATATTTTTAAATTACTTTGAATAATTTGAAAAATACTTTTGATAAATAACAATTAATTAATATTTTAATCATTATATTATAATTATATTATTTTTTAATAATATTACTAAATCAAAATAATAATTACTAAATCATACAATAAAATATTTATATTTATTTAATAATCATTACTAAATCATTATCAAATAATTACTAAATCATTTATTTAATTTATATATAATATAATAATATTACTATTATTATTATATTATAGAATTAGATTTTAATATTATAATATTATAATAAAAGATTAAATAATATACATAATATTATAATAATATATAACATATTATCAAAATTGGAGGTTTAGGTTTGGGGTTGGGGTTGGCCGCTAGCTATACTAGGGGACACATTATCTTCCTGCCACGTCACCTTCTTTTTCTGCCACCTCCGTAACCATGTCTATCATGTCATGCCATGTCATCCGGCCATCCACAAAAAATAATACCCCAAAACAGGAATTACTTTTCCTTAATCTTAAAACAGTAATTTTTGAAATTTTTGACGACAAAAAAGTAAAATGTCCAAGGATCAAACTATAAGACAGAGCCAACTTGCCTAGCTAGAATGGTCCAATGGCTTACACATTCGGAGTGCCAATCTCAGTCACTAGCTTGTCCAACGTACAACTACTTGCTTTTCAGTCATTCAGTTGAAATTATTTTTCTACCCATAAATATAATATAGGAAATGAATTAATGAGAAAACAACTTAATAAATGGATGAACCATATAGATACATTTATATACACGAATAACTTAGAAAAATATAAATAAAATACCATAATATTATAATTTGATTTAATTTATTATTATATTAACATATATTAATGTAATCTGCTATAAAAATTAATAAATATCAAGAAATCTTAGTGAATAAATAAATAAATTTATAAACATTTGTTCAGACCTGAAAATATCTGGTGATCTCCAAAACATCCAACTCTACTATCACTTGCGTGGTCTAATCGACTTTCAAGTCAGTACTACTGTGTCGGCCTCCAATGGCGGCAAGTTCCATGGTTTGATGATGTCATACTTTTAAATACGGATAACTTTTAATTAAATATGATTATATTAATCTTAATATTATTTTATTTTATTTTATTTTATTAATGATAATTAAATTAATTTATTATTGTAATAAAAAATTATTATCATTTTTGTAAAATTATTTTTATAGATTATAATTTACTATAAGAATTTGAAAGCTTTAACATCTCTTATAATATATTTAACTAATCAATTATCATTTATTATAAATTAATGAAGTATACTATAAAAGCATATCATATCATAAATAAAATTATATCTTAATATGTTTTAATGTTATTAACATATTATATAGAATTATTATATAGAATTATAAATTAATTAATAATATATTAATATATTAATTTTTACTAAATATTTATTATTATTTACAAAATAACAATTAATTATATTATATGTAATCAATATAAAATTAATATATTTAAATATTTAATAAAAATTAATATATATTACTATATTATTAATCGATTAATAACTCTACATGATACATGATAAATTTAGTTTGTACAAAAATTTATTCTCTTTAATGAGGAGAATTTCATTTGAATTTAATATTTTTAAATTACTTTGAGTAATTTGAAAAATATTTTTGATAAATCACAATTAATTAATATTTAAAAATAAAAATAAAAATATTATTATTATTATTTTAAACAAATGAACTATCCATTAACCAAACATATCACAGTACAAAAGAGAAAGAGATGTCGAGATGGGTTCTTGTGGGCATCAAGACCATGAATCTCCATCTATGAGACTGTGATTTATCCTAATACAACTGTTAGAGCTTAAGTGTGAGGGCCCTTAACCTTTTGAGATACCAAGAGATGCCGAGGCATATTGGACCACCAGTTTTACTGAAGTGATGAATCAATGAATTATTAGTTTAGGTTTCTGTAGATACTTGGTGGTCGGTGCTAGGTGTCGTACATTGACCAGTTACCGGTTCATTAGAATAAAAAAATTCATTCATTTATTTCGATTTTTTAAAATATCGAATCTAAACCATAGAAATGGTTCCATTATTCTGTTTGTTGGTTTTTAACCATTAATTTAAAAAATATTTAAAATTAAATATAAAATGATCCCTACAAAAATATTTATGAATTTTCAAACACAATCAACCTTAAAATTCTACTAAATAAAAATATAAATTAATATAAAATTATAAAATCATAATAAAATATTAAGACCATAATTTTTTAGAATTTTATTTTTTTAGAAGTAAAAAGAGCTATGTAGTTGATCGATTAAAAAAATAAAAGAAAAATTAAGGTAAAAATAAAAAGATTGATCGATTAAAAAATAAAAAAACCTTAAATTAAAAATAGAAAGACTAATCTATTAAAAAAATAAAAGAAAATAAACATTAAGTTAGAAATAAAAAAAGGTTTACATTAAATTAAAAAAAATATCCAGGATTCAAACCTATGACTTATTGCAATATAACTCATCTACCATTAGGCTACAAATCCATAACTATTTAAATCATACGTAGAAATATATATTTATAAAATATTATTAATAATATTTCAGTTAATTGAATCATATCAACGTTTAAACTTTAAAATCGAAACCGAAATCAAAAATTAAAAAAACTAAACCTAAACCATATAGTATCAGTTATTTTTTTTTTTCGATTTTCGGTTCGGACGATTTGGACAGCTCTTCGTGGAACAGTCAACAGACGGGCATTCGGCTTCTCCCGGTGAAGCGTGCCCCAAGTTGTGGCCTGGGTGGGGCATGAAACCATGTCAAGGTTTCCATTTTAACAAATACTTGCATGCAAAGGCATGGAACCATAATATAAAAGTCGGACTTGGCGGCTGGTTTTTCAGATATACATAACATATAACATATAGATACATTTAGGGGTCATCATTCAATTTGTTTAATCAAAAAATTGAATCAAATCAATAAATTTAGTTTGATTTGACTTAAAAATTTTGAATTTAAAAAATATTTGATTTGATTCGGTTCGATTTACAAAAATTAAAAATTTCAGTTTAAAAATTGAAATAATTGAAAAAAATTGAATCAAATCAAATTAACATTCAATTTAGTTTGATTTATATATTTTAAATCTGAAATGATTTTGATTTAATTCAATTTTACATATTTAAAAAATTTGATTTAATTTGATAATTTAACAACAAATGTACAAAATCAATAACAAAATTTTATAAAATCTTTGAAATCAAGGAATGATTTTAAAGGTATTTATAGAATAGTATTTTCTGATAACATAGCAAGTTTTTACTCTCTTTTTTTTTATATATTTTTTTATCATGTATTAAATCATTCTAAATTTTATATTAAACTTCATAATTTTCATAATAACATGATATTTTTGGAAAATTTTCCCTTTTTAATAATTATTATGTGAATTCCTTAATAATTCCTCTTGAAATAGTACTATAATTAACTTCCCATTAAGTACTAGTTGGTTGCATCATTATTAAGAATTAACATCCTTTCAGATCTAGATTATTTCTTAAAATAAATGATTGAGATTTAATTTTAAATTGATAGATAATTATTATATAATTAAATCTTAATTATTTATTTTTAAGGAATGGTTTAAAATTTTTGGACATGATATTTATATAAGTCGAGAGAATCTCAATCTATTATTAAACATCTTTTTTTTATTTTATTAAAAATTCTATTATTATCAAGAGAAATTTTTGCATGATTAGAATTTATCACGTAAGATTATGAATTCATTGATAGTATAATGATATATATTAATTTTTATGAAATATCAAATATTTATTTGTTATTATTTATATCTATTATATATTAATTAAAATATACTTAATGAATATTTAATATTTAATAAAAATTAATATGTATCATTATGTTATAAATAAATTCATAATCTTATATTAAAAACTTGAATCATATAAAAATTTTAATATTATTAAGTCAAAAAGAATGAGTAGGAAAATTACAACTTGAGTCTTCCGGTTTGTACGATCAAATGCATAAAGAAACGCACGTGACACCACCTTTCTACCTTTATTAATCTTATTAAAATACCCTTTTCCTCTTACAATAAACCCTATCTAAGGTCCCTTGATCTCATTCCTTCGAAACTTCAACTGCATACCACATAACTCTCCATTGCCCAACCATGTCAACAACAATCACATTGATGTTGTTAGGCTTAGCAGCAGCATTTCTGCTACTTTTTGCTACCATATACTTCTTTACAGATCCCCGTCATCCAAGGAATTATAGCTCCCCTGGAGGTAATTAAATTTACAACAGTGTTATATGATGATAAGGTCATGATTTCATCAGGAAGTTTGTTTTTTTAAAATATTATTACTCTCTGCTGTGCATGACAGAAACTCCACTGCTCCTCATTTCAACATAGTCTGGGGAATCATTTTGTCTTTCTCCCTTTCCTTCTTTTAAGAATCTGAGATGTTTGTCTGGCCAATAGATCCACAACTGACCATTTATTCTCTTCTATTTTCTTTATCCAGATGACTCTGAAGCTGGTCTACCTCGTCACCTTCAAGCTCATCTTTCAAACAAAGATGAAGAACCCAACGTCCCAGACCATCCTGCTGTCCAATCAACTGCACCGGCTGTTGTTGCTAGACCCAACGGTTTTCAGAAAAGGAGTTTTACTTACTATGAGCTGAAAACAGCGACGGATGATTTCTCTAAACTCTTAGGTGAGGGTGGTTTTGGTAAAGTCTATGAAGGAATTCTAGCAGATGGTCGAAAGGTTGCAGTTAAAATGCTTAAACCTGGGAGCAAACAAGGAGATCACGAGTTTCAGGTTGAGATTGACACTATTGGCCATATCCATCACCGGAATCTTGTTAAGCTGATCGGATATTGCATTGACTCAGTCAATAGATCACTTGTTTATGAGTTTGTTCCTAATAACTCATTGAAATCTCACTTACATGGTATGGTATATTCTTCTTGATCCCTTTTCTTAAAAGCTTTTCATGAATTACGCACAAAACCATTGTAATGAATTTTTAGATACTTGGACTTAGATTTGCACAAAAATAATGATAATATTAACAACAGTCTTAACGAAAATTGCAGGAAATGCTGTATCAACGATGAAGTGGTCAACAAGAATGAAAATCGCAAAAGGCTCGGCCAAAGGATTGAAATATCTCCATGAAGATTGTGGGTTTCTTTGATTTTTGAAATTTTTCTTTTGAAGCCCATGTAATCATGTAATCCTTAAGTTTCAGGTTTATGGCTCCAAGTTCTCTTTCTTTTTCAGGTAACCCTAGGATTATCCACCGGGATATAAAGGCCGATAACATTCTTCTCGGGGACGACTTTGAACCAAAGGTAGCTTATATATATATATATATATATATATATAGCATCTATTGTCGATAATGTATCTCTTACAACGATTTAGTAGATCAACCGAAATCTGGCTTGGACTTGGAAAGAAGATAGCAAATGTTTGTTCTGGAAACTGAGACCTTCTGTCCATGATAATGAGTTCTTTTCCTGCTCAGATCAAATGACTAGTTGGTCATTCTCAAATTCAAAAAATGAAATGATATGTTCATGTGAAGGGTTCCGAGTATTCCTAACAGGAATCCACCAAAAAAGTTATACATATGTGGGTGTAGCGTATGATATGATAATTATCTAAGGTTAGATGAGCTTTTGTTCAGCTTGCAGATTTTGGACTTGCGAAGTTCTTCCCAGATAATGTTACTCATGTCCCCACAGCCATCAAGGGAACTTTTGGGTAATGAAAGCATTCTCTCTCATTATTTCCTAGATAATGCGATATGCACATATTTGATGGAGACAAAGCTTCTTAAGATTATCTGTTGAGGAATTTTTTTCGGAATCATTTGCAGTTATTTGGCTCCTGAATATGTGTGGACTAGGAAGCTTACTGATAAATCTGATGTGTATTCATTTGGTGTAATGCTACATGAGTTGATTACTGGCAAACTTCCTGTTGATAATAAATGCTATGATGACACTAACATAGCTGGTTGGGTAAATATGTTCATTAATCTTCTCATGATCATAATAACATGGTTGAAGATAAGTTACTGTATAATGTTCAAAATGTATAAGTATATCACCAAAAACAAGAAAGAATATCAGTACGTAGCAGTCGATTTTTACTGTTTGCAGGCAAAGAATCGGGTGAGAAAAGCTTTGGAAGACCGCAAGTATGGTGATCTTGTTGATCCTAAATTGGAAAATGAGTATGACCTTGTAGAAATGACCCGGATGATATTCTGTGCGGCAGCCTGTGTACGTAAAAATCCACAGAATCGGCCACTAATGAGCCAAGTAAGCGTTGATGATATGTTTTTCTTATTTGTCTTGGTTTTATCAACATTTGCAATCTGAAAATGCCTGTATGGGGGCCATTGGTTTCCATGATGTTGTGCACTACAGGTAGTTAGAGCTCTCGAAGGAAACCTTTCTCCCGAGGATCTATGGCAAGGAACTGACAGTTCGGCCTAACTCTTGTCTGTTTAGCACTTGATGCATCTGCGGTGGTTGTGGGTATGCAAATTTCTCAATTCCACCGGTTTGGTTTGGATTGAGATAATTGCTTGTTTAATACAAGAGGTACTTTACTCATCAATAGATAAGGATTTAGGGAAGTCGGAGGCAAGGGGTTGGCTTTGCATAGGCTAATAACAAGATAAGTGAGGATTCACAAGTACTAATAAAGGAGATGTACATTCCTCCACATAAGAGGGAAGAAGGCAACAAGATACTTTAAGGTCATCTTAAAGATAAACCAGCTCTTTCGTATTAGATTTTTACTAATACCAACCCTATTTTACAAATAAACAATTATGATGTGGATGATCAAACAAGAAGAGGCTTGAGGACTTAAAGTCTTTTTTAGCAAGATGCTGCAAGAAGTATGATAAATGTGTATGTTATTCGTAAAATAATTCATGAATTATATAGGTCTGGCTTTAAATAGATTGGCCAGTTTAAATTCCACAAACCTTTCAATAAGAAAAGGCTAGAGGAATGATGGTCAGTAAAGTTGTCCATTAGTTGGTATAGGGGGACAATATTGACTAATTGACACCTTCAAAAGGAAAAGGAAAAATGAAAGAAAGATACGTTAAATTATTATTATTGACTAATTAATTACTGTTATTAATTAAATTAGTTTGGTTAATTAATTTTTAGTTAATAGTTGGTAGTTAAATAAACATGTAGAGAAAAATGATATGTGAGTTGTTCAAATGGAAAATGGGTATAGCTGTTATAAGTAAAGGAATGACTTGAGGAACAGTTTTTGGACATAGAAAATGAATAGTTTTGTTAATAAACTAGTTCATTAACTACTTGTTTATAGCTACAAATATTAGAATACAAAAATTACAGAAGAAAAATACCAACATACTCAATAATCAAAAATTTCATATGAATTGATTCCTAACAATTTCCTTACTATCAATATTCATATGTATCCAACTCATTATCTTATAGTTATCATTTTCATTTATTCTAGTCAATGACAATTATTATTACTGTTAAGTTGAAGAAAATTGTAGGAAACAAATTGTTTGGGAACTCTAATATTTGATTAGAAGTTGGTGCAAATTTCATTAATTTGAGAAGGCTTGACATAGCCTGACGTGGCCCCCAGCCTTTCATCCTCACGTTGCCACATCAGTACGTTTACCAGTCTAACTGTCAACCATGAACAGTCAAACAGCCTTTCATCCTCACTTTGCTTTTTTTGCTCACAAGCAGGAAATTGCTTTAGGATTTTGCTAGTGGTATAGAAATGACCCTGATGATAATTACTGCTGCGGCTGGTCTTGACTTGCTTTCATCAATACTTCCTACCTGAAAAGGCCCGTCTTTAGCCCCAAGTTGAATAATTAACATTATAATTTCCATTTCAGGCAGTAGTAAGAGCTGTGGAAGGAATCATTTCTCCTAATCATCTATGGCAACAACTAACTGTGAGGCAGCTGCTACCACAAATTTAATCTAGGCCCTTCTTTCATTTGATTTTTACCTTTTTTATTTGTTCGAGTATAATATTTTATATAATAACACGAATGCATGACATGGAATAATACTCCAATAATGAACCAACATTTTCTTTAAGATAATTAACATTTTTTTTCCATAACAAGTAATTGGCGAGCCGGTATTAGGGGCCTCACTCTACTCTCTGGCGCTTGCCTTGCTTTCAAGCTTATCAATACCTGCCGTCAGGAGAGGAACAAAACCGAATTCCAACAATAATTGGCATAATCCATCCCATTACTTTGAAACATCCAAAAACATCCCGTCGAAAGACACAAACTGCTTTGACAAAACATTAATCAGGCCGAATGGGCAATGGATCCTGAATCAACTACCCAAAACAACCGAGTGCCGAGATACCATTCCACAACATAGGCAGAGATTGCAGATAGCATTCATCCTCATTTGAGTTTTATGATAATAATGGTAATTTTGGACGTTCAACCACATTAACTATAAGATACGATTTATGCAAAGCAATGGATAAATCGTGTACTTGAAAAAATGGTCGGAAAATTGTAGTCGGAAAAGCCCCATTCAAAATTAAAACACCACCCACATTCAAGGAATGTATCCATAACACAGTTTCCCTGGAAAACACAACGCATGATTGCTGACTAAACCTATAACAGGGTACCCGAATTCCGCCGAAATAACCTTTCCTCACTCCTTATGCAGATGCTGATGCTGATGCTGCTCCCCTCTTCCTAGGTGCTGCTTCGGTACCTAAATCATAGATTGCAAAACATCAGAATAATACAGAATAAGAAACTTTTCCAGACCACATGAATCAACTGAAACCAGTCCTTTCACCTTCTCTAAAACCAGTCTTGAACCTGCGAGGCACATGGCGGAGATATCTCATCCTTCCGGTTCCGGTTGTCTTTCTTCTGATAGCCTTCACACTCCAATTATCTACAGACCACAGGAATCAAAATAAATAACCATAGCAATTGTTCATCAACTCGATCAGATACATGAAAAGCATTTAACACTCTTCATTACAAAGTTTAAACACATGAATCAGCACAAAGAAATTGCGATCCGAACTCGACTGGGTACAATGCATTTCACTCGCCACTTCAAAGAAATTCTTATGTTTTACTTTTATCTCTATGTAAATAACATACAAAAGATCCAATCCAACTGCTAGCTTGGCCTAAATTCAACAACCAATTCACTTGTAGATAAAAAATTCACCATGACCCGAATCAAGAGTAAGTGATGATTAATCAGAACCTATAATAACTAGATACATCATTAAATTTACTAACACTGAAAATCTTCAATTACCCATTTGTAATCAGGCAAAAAAAGAAACCATCGAATGATTAAACAAATAAGGAAATCAAAACATACAAGTCCTCTTTCGAGCAGCGGGGTAAGCACAGGCAGCACATCGGCTCTTTTGGAGGTGAAAACTACGGCGACCACACCTCACACAAAGAGTGTGAGTCTTGTTCCTTCTCTTACCAAAACTTCCTGTTCCCTTACCCTGAATTCCATTTTACCATTTTTTTCAACAAAAAGAAATCAATTTTTATCACCATTATTATTCGTTAAACAACTTAATAAGCACAAAGAGCAAGAAAGTTGCGGTCTTTTTCGGAAAAGAAATGACGAGATTTAGTGAATTTACCATTGCAGTCGATGCAGATAAACCCTAACTATGGAAGTGAGGTGTGAGCTCTGTTCTGAGTTAAATCTTAAAAGAGCGGCGTCGATTGTTGAATTTATTTGATAGAGCTAGGGTTAGGGTTTCTTTAGGAATTTTTCAGAATTGGAGAGGAAATCCAGAAGTGGCAATCCGGTGTATACGAGCTTATTTTAGTAAAATTACGTGTCAGCTTGTAATTGCATAATCTTTCAGCCATATAATTATTATTTGAAAACATTATAAATTTGATATTAACAGTTAATGTTTTTTTAGTGCTTGTGTTTAAATAATTTTCTTTCATTAAAATAACTTCCATATATATTAAATTTTTATATAAATTAAATCAATAATAATCATGATAATAGATATAAAAAAAATAATAATAATAATTAAAAATTATTATTTCTTATTTATTATATATTTATTAACTGGATATATATATAATGGTGGTTAGGAGCGTTGGATTTTGATTTGTATTTTGTAATAGAATGTTGTTGGTCATGGTAATGAACAACTTTTGTATTTAATAAAGGCAAAATTTGGATTTAAATCCTTAAAGGCTTCAAACCATGGCCTTCAGATCTACGATCAAGAAAGAATCCAACGGTTGTTAGCTTTCAAAAGTTCATAGCAAACACGTCAGGATAAAAGAAAAAGCCATAGAAGAACAGAAAGCTAAAGCAGAAGAAACATTGCTTTTATGACCGTATTGCCTTTGTCTCCTTAACAACTTGAAAAGCTTCAACCTTAAATTTCTTGTCTGGAAGAAGAAGCCTGATCGGATTTTTGAGCTGTTCTATCAGATTACTGAGATAGCTAGCAATGCAGTTGACAGACTCCATTGATAAGACTAAGGTTGTCTTCTGCAAGACCATGCAAAATCTCCATTCCTTCTTCTTTAATGGCTTTAAAAAGCTCTCCAATCAAGTTTGCTTCAACCCCTTTTCATGTGCTGGTTGCAGTTTAAAGAATCATCGTCTTCGTCGTCAAACAGATCATCACTACTACACCAACTTCTGCGATGAATGGGAGTGTGATCTTGAAAGGGAAATGAAGATGAAGAAAAGTAATACTACCCAAGTTTCGACAGAAGAAGAAAATGCATGCGATGCAAGTTGTATGGAACTTAAAGTGAATCCATCGAAGAAGAAAGAAGAAGTAATGAAGGAAGAGAAGAGCAAGAAGAGTTCTTCGAATTCTAAGAGAAAAGATCATGAAGGAGGCTATGCACTTGCTAAAAAGATGAAAGAAATGGAAATAATGGATGAAAGTGATATAGAACATGTATTGGATGTGGAAGAAGCGATTCATTACTACAATCGTCTTAGAAGTCCGGTCTATCTTGACATTGTCGATCAGTTCTTCACCGATATTTACAAAGAATTCTCAGTTCCACAGGCTTCAGTCAGGATCAAAAGGTCAAAGAAGCCAAGACTTGGTTCTAAAAGATGATTTGTTTCCTTCTCCCAATTGTTCATTTCTACATTACATGAAGTTTGTCTTATTTTGCTGCATGGCTTTGAGGTTTTTCTTTTTTTTCTTTTTAAAGACATCTTCCATAGGTTTCTGTTCCTCATCATGTTAAGTTGATGATAGAATGCATACAGCAAGTTTTAGAAGCTAAAAGAATTGAAAGTTACCCTGCCTTGAAGGGTTATATAATGAACAATGTTTGCATTAAATAGATTCACAAGGCCTGCAATGTTTGGTATTAAATTCCTGACAAGAGGTATCTAAAGAGTTCTACGCATACCCAACTCAAATAGAATCCACCTCGTCTGCTTAACTGTGGTTGATGCAAGCTGGTTAATCAATACCGTATCGGATATTGGATTCCCTACGCGTAGAGCACATGGCATTAACTAGCTAGGAAAAACAGATCGCTTTCATTTATAACATTCATTGAATGAGATTGAACTCGTTTTCTTCTTGACTGAAGGATTGATCTTGTGGCCTTCAGTATTCGTAGGCTATTGTGACTTGGGGAGAAGTGAAAGCAGTAAATTAGAGATTTCTTTGCAATTGGCTTGAAAGAATTTTGCAAGGGCTGTTTCTTCTGCCACTGTAGAGTTGTGGCTAAATTCATATAACTGGTGTAATGATGAGTTGACAATAAATCAAGTATTCCATCAATGAATTTAACAGCAGTTGTGCTAGGAGAACTTTACAATAGCATGCCAGGACGGATGGCATGTAACTCAATTCTTGCCTATAAATTGGCAGGTTTTTATAGTATGTGAAAAAGCGAGGAGACGTTTAAATCAGTCTCTACCTTCTCAAACCAAATAAAGAACACACGAAATACAATAATGGCCAATACCCAGCAAGCAAACTGCTGCTTTGATAGCTTAGCTATATGAACAAAACAATTGAATAACATTATCCATTTGTAGGCCAACTGTGCTGAAACAACTGTAGTAATAGTGTTTCTTCATCGAACCCCCACAATGTCAGTAGCCTGCAGAAGATACTAAAACATTATGCTCCTTCAGCCGCTTCTGGAAATGCGCCAGACGATTTTGTAATTGCAGTATTCCAGCAGCCTTCTGTGAAAGAATGGCATTCAATCTAGCAATATAATCGTCCAGCTGGTTTCCAGGCTGGTCTGCTTCAACCAGCAGATTCATCTCCTGCAAATGGGAAAGGAAACATGAATTAAGCGATCATATGTACAGATGTTTCTCCAAACCAAAAGTCTCTTCGATAGAGCTATAAATGCCCCAAGGGCAATGCGAGGAGTCCTGTGCTAAGCCAGAAAGAAAAAGGTCAAACAGTGATTTGACAAACCTCTCTAACAATGTTCATCGTATCCTCCACCTGTTTTCTATGAGCATTTACAAGATCCTCCTCTTCCTGAGCATATGCAACAGAATGTTAATATGAAGAATTCAGCTTCTGCATATCCAAAAGCAATGCATGGATAATTGTTCCTTACCTGTAGCAGAGCATTCAGATCGTCATCTGAATGTGAGTTTTTAAGATCAGGTTTGGGCATATCCTTCCATTTCATCGGTCCACTGGGTTTCCGTGGTTTATCCTCCAAAGTAGATAGATTATATGATCCGAACTTCCCATTATCCTTCAGTATTTGTTTCTCTTGTTCATAGGAGTCTTCAGATGCATCAAAATCATCTCTTTCATCTTGCTCAGCCCATGCATCGTTTACATCGTCATCAAATGTAGATGAAGCAGGTAAACCTGAAGATAATGGTATAGTAGTTGATTCTTTCAGGTTTAGGGTTGAAGACAGTATGTCCTTCTTTGAATTGTTCCCTTTTGAAAGGCTCTTTACTCTGGAATGCAATTTTCAAAGAACAATAAAAACGATGGACCAAATAGAAGAATAAAATCGCTTGAAAGAACTTCCTGAATGAGAACAGTTCCACTCACCTGTCAGCATATCTTAAGGTGTTCAGAGTATGTTCGCATGACCCTGAGCTTGGTGAAATGCAGGATATCATAACTGTGCGGGAATTGCCAACAAAGGAATCCCTCAGAACCTCGGTCAATTTACTACCTCTGAAAGGAATATGACTCTTGTCATTGTCAAGAGCTCTTATGCATTCCTTCAAAGCAAGTAAACTCTTGTTGATCTCTGCACCTTCCATTCTGCACCATTCATAAGAATCAGCGAAATCAGACAAAATATGGTACAAAGGCAAAGAAAATTCTACCACAAACAAAACCTCCCAATGAATATATCATGGAAAACAACAACCAGGATACAGCTTTCAATTGCCAATGCTCAGAAGTGGATTTTTACCTTGTCTGTTTGTCATTATCTGTGGTATCTGCACCACGTTCACTTCCTGCAAGATCTATAAATGAGAGCTTGCCAACTAGACGTGGAGGCTTTGACTCACTCCCATCCACGGACCTCTTGATAGCAAGTTGAAGTATAGCATGTGAACGTGAGGATTCCTCATTTGCACCAGTTGTGCCGGTACTTCTGGTAGCATTTCCTTTCTCAATGAGTTCCTTGATTGTCTCCACATCTGATACCTTGTACTCTTGCAAGCCAACAATACAAACTTGCTGTTTGCCATCCTCTCTCATGCAAAGTTTTCTGCTCAAATAGTCTCAATTTTCAGCAAACTCAACGCATAAATGCCAACTATACATTTAGACATGGAAAGCATGCCACTTACTTCCGATCACTGAGAAGGTCGTATAGTTTTCCTCCATATATCTCAAAGAAGCTCACAAATAAATGAAACCCTTGATTCCTGTAAGTATGATGCATCAACCTCAAGATATCCCGTGAAGCCTTGAGGGGCAGTGGCTTCATGGTATAGGTTTTTCCACTTCCTGATAAGAAATAAGAAAATCAGTACAAAATACTATCAGTATAGAATAAATCATTCAAGAGTGGCTATTCACCTGTTTGCCCATATGCAAAGCAAGTTGCTTTTGTTCTTTGAAATATTATTGGAACTATGGGCTCCACTGTCTCGCGATAAACCTGAAAATGCTAGTAATCAACATGTGCCAAGAAACGTGGCCCTTTGAAGAGTTAGTTTCACTCATTTTAGATTGCCATATGCACTCACCTCATCATTTGACACTTCCTCATTCAGCACTGCATCAAAGACGAATTCATGCTTCTCAACATATTCTGTCAAATCAACCTGCAAGTCGATGCATCAAAGATATTAGAATTTCATGCTAGATAGATTATGTTTCAAACAAGATAGATAACCACTTTAATCTCATTTGGGATTTCAAGAACGAACAAATTGGAAAACTTGAAACCAACATTAATCGAAAATATTTTGGTCTAAATAATTTTTAATTTGTCCCGTTAACTTTCTTACCATGTAATAATCTTGAAGGCAAAAGATGGTTGAAATCATCACTGACACTTACCTTAAGCTTTGTTTCATGAACTGTTACGGAATTGGAAAGTGTCTCTATTATATCTTCTTCATTTTTTGCTAGCTCTTTTTTATTCAATGGTCGCTTGCGTACCTGTATTTAAAAGCACTACTGGTAAATAAAACAATACAAATCAGTACCTCTAGACATGTATTACTAATAGGTCGATGCAGCAAGCAAGAAGAGGCAAATCCACCAACTATCAGGAATGTCGATCTTATAGCAATCATGATCATGTTTAATCCAGGGAAAACACAGAAAAATAGAAAGTGTAAAGATAAATAAGAGGACGATTCTCAAAAAATAATCAAATTGCAAAAACATACCACAACTTTGATCTTTGCAACTGAACTGGCTTTATCTTTGTCAGCAGCAAAGCTCTTGAGAAGGTTGTTATCAGGCACAATAGGAACTCTACCAGTTTGCTTGTTTGACATGTAAGGCTCAGAATCATCAAAGCTTCGCCCCCGAATAGGATGAAGAAGAGAGGAGCTATCATACAAACCAGGTACTGGCATCTATCCACCAAATTACAGAATGAAAAAATGAAATGAGCATAACTTGATTCAATGAAAATTTTCAAATTTTGCTAGCATCAGTACTTGATCCAAAGCAAAAACGCTAATGTCAATAATTATTGAAATCAACAATCCATATATATTTATTTCTTATCAAGCAAAACGTATTCCTATAACTTTCATTTGATCAGAATGTGATGCAAAAGTGCTTAAAAGTATGATAAGAGATCCACCTCAGGTAACAACTCCGTATCAAAAGAATGCAGATCCAGTAGACCAGGACTAAACTCATTTGGAGATTCTTCACCATTCTTCCTCTGGCTAGACTGCCGAGAACTAACAGGAGGTGTTGTAGGCTCTCCATAAAACTCATTTGCTCCATTGAAAGTCCTCTGATTGTTTTTATACATTCTCATCCCTTGCCCTCCTCCACCACCATAGAAGTTATAATCCTGTTCCAAATCCCACAACAGTGAACAACCAAAACATTTGAAAATGTCATCCACAGATCTATTAAAATTCATGATTCTTAATAAAGGGTAATCAAGGAAATTTAAGAAAATATATAAGGAACAAGGTAAACAGATAAAGAGATGATCTTTCTTTTCATTTCCAAGAAACCAAAAGAGGAAAACACAAAATAAACAGTAAAAGTTTATCAATGATCAGATCTACAATATACATTTCATCAAAAACACATCACTAAACAAGAATTAAAAATCCAACTAAGAGCATAAAAATGCAATCTTGTCAAAAGAAATCAAAACCTGAAGAGGAGGCATTGAAGAAGAAGAAGAGTTCTGAAGATGCTGAAGACCAGCAGATTGAAGCCATCTACCATTGGAAGAAGCATCTAAAAATTGATCAGAATATTGTCTTTGATGATGAATAGCTGTTGCTCCTACAGATCTTTGACCGTGCCTTCCCATTCCGTTCATAGCCCTCCCACCACTCTTTAGTTTCTTTCAATCAGCCCCCAACCAACAAATATTCAAAACCAACGTTCAGTTCTTTCACTACCCTTTATCCTTTCCTCTTTTCTTTATCAAATATTTGATGGATTCATATAGAAAAAAGGAAAATGTGAACCCGTCTGAGTTCAGTAAAGTTGAAGCCTTTGGACTATGGTCTCTCTACAAATCAGCTTAGTTGCTTGTAATTAGAGAGAGGAAGGAAGGAAGTAAGACCGCTCTCTTCACAACCCTTTTCTTTATTATTTGCATCTTTTTGCCTCTCTCTCTCTCTTCCTAAATTCAAATCATAGGCTCCTCCCACACTCTATTTTCCATATATTTTTTATTCTCTTTTCCCCTTCCAATATATTTATTTGCTAAATTATTTTATTTTCCTCTTATTTTTTCATCTAAAAATAATAAATTATTACATAAATTCTTTTATCCATTAAATAAATTTATCAATAATATAATAATATATCAATTTCTATAACATATATCATATATATTATTTACTTGAATTCACCATATATATACTTGAATTTACCACAAAGTACTCATATGTAATTAGTAAATTAATATAAATCTTAAAAATACTTTTAATTTATAAAAAATTATGATATTTAAAATTAATTTATTTTTTAAATTTTGTATGTAAAAATAAAATTTTTAAAAATAATAATAGGTTTAAATAAATTGGGAGTGATGTGAGGCTAACTCTTTAAAACTACTACCTTCCACAAAATTAAAAGAGAACAGAGACATGGCACGTGCGTCCATGGTCCCAGTAGTGGTTGCGGGGGACCCACAAGTTCCTTAATATTTTGAATTTGCATCACCGATTTCCATCATCAGCGTCCGTTCCACGTGGCGGGACCCACTGGTTTAACTTTCGTTTACTCTGTTTATAGCGTATTGGATCTCTTCTCTTTAAAACGTTTTTCGGTGCTTAATTTTGAATTTCGTAGATCGGACGAGTGGGCACGTACTTTAGAAGGACACGTGGTGAAATCAGAAGTCGGTGGAGTTTTTTTTTGTATGGTGAGAGCAACGTATGATGATCGTACGGCTGATTTTGAAAATTTGTACTGTGAAACAAATATCTTGAGCGTAGATTAGGTTAGGTTTGGTTTCTTTTGAACCGGTCAGGGCAGGCCAACGGGGCCCTCCCTGGAGCCTCATTCGCCCACTTATTGGAGGCTATTTTTTGAACTTGTGCTTGATCTCATGTGAGTAATCATAATTTTAAAAATGTAAAAAACAGAAAATTAGGATTTTAAATTTCTTGAAAATTTATAGATTTAAAACATATTCGTAAACATAATTTTTCAAAAAGTTTAATCTAATTTTCAAAAAAAATTAAACATGTATGTATGTATGTATGCATGTATGTATGTGTGTCTCTCTCTGTATATATGTATATAGCTTCAAGGTTAAGTCCCATGTGTTTTGGTTGGATATGGACACAAGATAAGCCCAATAATTCCCAATAATACTTAGCCATGCCATTTGCAAAGCCGCCTGGTTGGCATCTAAGCATGGAACTCTTCGTTGCGTCGATTATCTCCTTGTCCTTTTCCCCTTGCCAAATTTCACACCTCTAGACACATGGGCGAAGATTATGGAGCAAGTCTCGCAATTTTGTAAGGTCCATTCATCAGATTCACTAGAAATTTTATCAGGTTTTGTAGATGGGCTCCTGTCTGCACGCAAGTACTGAAAACCAATCATCCATCATCTAGTAGGGGCTTTCTCCGAAAAGCTCCAAGGAAGGATTCATTCTTGAGGTCACCAAGCACTAATGGTAGAGGAAAGCTGAAGTTTCTTGTACTGTAAATTGCATAAGATCCAAGGGAAATCTAACTTAAGATCAGTATCATTCCCACCATACGAAGTTTACATAATTCTGCTCCAAAAAAGAACGGAAGTTCCCATGATCTTTGGCTTATGAACTTAATCCATGACTAGCTGCGTGCTGTTATCTGGCTTGCATTGCCGAAATTGATACCAGGTTGATGGAGCAGTTTTCTGGTTCGTCTTTGGACACATCTGGTTTCTCCACTACTGCATTAAAACAGAATGCCGGCTGTTTCGGGGCAGCCAATATGATATTTTCGCTGCAGAGCATCGAAACGACATCTAGCATGGTGGGTCTATCCACAGAATGCTCTTGTACACATAAAAGACCTATATGAATGCACCTCAGAACTTGATTCTGGTTGAAGGAATTACCCATTGCAGGATCGACAAGCTCTAAACCTCGGTTACCGTTCCATAGAAGCCATGCCTGTTACAAGTCCAGTTAAATGAATAACTTCAGTGACTCCTTTCACATAACTTGCATTCTTGAACCAGTAAGTAGAGGATAACTTACGAATCCTATTAGGTTGATTGAGCATTCGGAATAATGGAAACTTGTATTCTTCTTGCCACTAATGATCTCCAATAACAGAACTCCAAAACTGAATACATCCGTTTTCGTTGAAACAACACCATTCATTGCATACTCGGGGGACATGTAACCACTGAAAATTAATTGGCAAGAAATTCCATGTAAGTGAAATGCAGATTTTTGTGCTAAAACACAACTAAAATTTGATGGGATATATGTGCAAGGAACACTCACAAAGTTCCAACAATTCTGTTGGTGTTTGCTTCGAATTCTTTGATTCCAAATATCCTGGCCATTCCAAAATCTGATATCTTCGGATTCATTTCATCATCAAGCAATATATTGCTAGCTTTCAAATCTCTATGAATAACTCGTAATCTTGAATATTTGTGAAGATAGAGAAGACCTTGAGCAATCCCATCAATAATTTTGAAACGTTTTTCCCAATCTAGCACACTCTTTTTCTGAGAACCTGTCATGAAAATCATATCAGCAAAGAAGTCTAATCTAGCTTATATATGTATGAATATGTGTGTGCATATATATATATATATATATAATTTACCAAATAGATGCAAATCCAAACTTTTGTTAGGCATGTATTCGTAAACTAATATCCTTTCTTCTCCTTCAACGCAAAATCCTAAAAGCCTCACAAGGTTAGTATGCTGCAGCTTAGCAATCAGTATAGTTTCATTCCTGAATTCTACTAGTCCTTGCCCTGAACATCTCGAAAGTCTCTTTATGGCGATCTCTCGTCCATCTACCAAATGTCCCTGCAAATTATATGAATCATGAGAGCCTCGAAGGAGATAGAATGCCACGAGATGTTCAGAAATGGTTGAAGAATAAGACTTGCTTTGACGGTCTGAAGAAGCTACCTTATAAACTGGGCCAAATCCACCTTCACCAAGCTTGCTTTTAGGCGAAAAGTAATTTGTAGCAATAACAATTACTTCAAAAGCGAATATATGCAATTCATCCCAGCCATTCTTCTGTGTTCTTGGTGTACCGTATGTGGCAAAAGCATTGCCTCCTAGTTCACTTAGCAGACTCCTTCTATTGGTCTCTCCTTCTCCTGATAATCAACTCATAAGTGAAACTTGACAAGCATTCGATCATGGAAAATCAAAGAAATATATTTATAGCAAGGTCTTACCCTTTCCTCCACACTTTGTCAATATGGCGTACAAGAATGCCAGGAGAGCAGGTATGAGAAAAACTCCTCCTAGTGTGATAGTTACAGGTAGCCACCACTTATTCACTATATTAAGAAAGAAATTTGTCATATCAACAGGAAGATGGCTTAAATTGCAGGCAGAAAGAAAGCTTGTAGTTGTTACCTTTGTCAAGAATATATATTTGTCTCGAATCATCGGAATTAGATCCTCTGAAACTTGCTGCTGACCTCCAAATTTCACAGCCAGTTCCATCAGAATTTTTTGAAGCGTAGGCAGCACAAGAACAATTGTTTAAACAGTTAATCTTACAATCCACCAGTGTCAAGTTTTCACTGTCACTGTATTTGAATCCATCGGTGAACATGAAACCTGTACGGGGCTTAAAACGAATTGCATCGTCAGGATTCCGACAGTTTGAGATATTCTGGTTCACACAGCCAACTGTCGGAGTCTTTTGATCATAAGAAGTGATGCAATTAACTTCTGGATGGTAATTATATGCCAAGAAACCCATCAATACTCCGTCAGAATTTATGGTTAACATTGGGAAGATACTGTCTGCCTTGTTTACAGAATATACGAAGTATGTTTCATTCTCATTGGATATGTAGCTAAAGTTGTACAAAACATTGAGAGGTAATTCACCTAAACTCTGAAACTTGCCGATCCAAGACCCACTATCCCAGTAGATTTGCTTTTGTCTCCATATCACAATTTTATCTTTACTGCTAGGATCCATGCCAAGTACAAAACCTCCCCTGGCAGGTGACTTGAAGCTTCGCCAAGATACCATGGACCAATTCTGACCAGTCTTCAAATTAACTCCTAGTTTCATCCCTGGAAGATATGTGTCAGAAGGATAATCAAAGCTTTGCCAAAAATCCTGCTTTATAGATCCATCTGGATTGAATTCACGAAGTATGAAGTTGCCGGTATCTTCCAGGACAGCAGTTAAGTTGTTTCTTGCCATCTGAACTGAATATAAAACGATGGAGTTTTCCTCATCAAGTAAAATTTTCAAGTTGCCCTGACGATCAATAGTAAGGATTCCAGAATCGTTAAAGATCGGCGTGTCTCGATTCGCAACCCACACAGGAAACATGTCGTCAACGTAATTGTACCATATTCCCAGATAAGAATTGCTCAACTTTCCAGTCTTGCCAATATTTCCGAACTTCAATTTGAACATCCCATTAGCCGAAACCAGTTCCTGATCAAATTTAAACTCTTCCCCTTGCAAGATTCTGGGTGTCTGGGATTGAGAAAGCTTGGCTAACAGAAGCAGAAAGCAAGAAAAGCTGAAAAGGAACAGTGTTGTTTGCAAACTAGCCATAAGAAGATAGATTAATAAAGCAATTGAAATTGCATGAAAGGATTCAGATTTGGCAGGGAACCCAACTTGAGTATAAGATGAAACCTGTTAGGTAGAACTCAAACGCAGTTTCTCTTCGTTTAGCGTCTGTTTTTAGCTTATCAAGCTTTTAATGAAATACAATTCACACAACCAGAGTTGAGGAAACTGATTAATGATAATTAAATATCATTTGGTCAAGGCTTTCCCTTAACAATTAATGATAATTAATTATCATATAATATAATGAAAATGGATGACCGGCACCATCCAATAATTTGTCGGAATCCTTTCATTTCCTTTTTCTTTTATTCTTTTTTTTTTTTTAATATTTTACTGGCCAAAAGAACCTGTTTCCCGCGTGTACCCGTTTACTTTTCAAGTCACCGGTTTTCCTTTTTAATAATAGGATGCTTAGGGTGATTATATCATACTCAATTGACCATCTAAATCAATCCAAATCAAAAATAAAAAAATCTAATTGCATTCATTATACTTTTCAAATAATTATATAAAAAAATATAGATATATTTTTAATATATATATTAAATCGGTTCAATTAAAATAATTATTTTTTGCATTAATACGTGATTTACATTATTAATTTTTTTTCTAAAAAATAAAAGAAATAACGGCTGTATTAGTAGAACAATTAAAGAACCAGCAATAACAATAGCCCCTAACCCTAACACTCCAGAATGGTGATGATGTCGATTACTCAAATGCCCATAGGTTTTCTCTACGAATTTCTTCTTCCTCCTCAGCAGTGTAATCATTAACGATATGAAAAATGTTTCTGATCCGTTCAGGAGTTTTCCCGCTCATCATACTAGCGACAGCTTTGCACAGCAAATCTAAAAGGTGATTCATCTCAAGAAAATGAGCAGCCGTTAGTAAATCAACAAGCATTTATTGATCTCCAGTTACCTCTGCAACGAAATTCTTGTCTCTTTAACTTTTCATCTTTACTAGCGGTCTCATCAGTTAAAACGACGCCGTTGCGAGTAACTTCACAAGGGGAATTTATAGCATGGCTCTGGTTTAAAAACTCGAGGATTTTCGATAGGATTTTGCATGTGACATTCGGAATAGGAATACAAGACTCATCCGACGATTGAATGTCTTCCGTCAAGTGTTTGATGGTGATGGAATCCATGGCCACCGCTTGTGAAACTTCGAACAGAACATCATCCGATGATCTGAACTTGATGGTTCTTGATGATGAAAGATCAGACGGAGAATGAGATGATGATCTTGATTTCAAGAAGTGGAAACAAAATAATAGAGAAAAAAAAATCAAAGCCCTAATAAATCGCTATGAAGCGAACAAGAAGAGAAGATTTGGGGTATTTATAGACGGGGTTTTGGCGGTTGGCTATATATTAAAATAAGTTTGAATATAATATGTTAAATTTAATTTATTCATATTTTTTATATAATCATAAATAATTATTTAAAATCTAAATATTATATTATATTTATTTTGTTTATCCAAATTAACTTATATCAAATATTATTTAATATGTTTATCTTTTATCTAATTTTAAGTGATGCGTGTTATTATTTAATGTTTTACTATTTAAAACATCAATGAAAATCGTTGACGATCCATAGATATTATTATTATTATTAAATATTAAATATTTTTTAGTCTTAGAATTTTATTTATTTTAAATTTGATAAAAGGTTATTTAAATAATTTATAATATTTTCTTTGTAATACGAAGAATTTTGAATTTTTTAATATTATTGCAAAAGTAAATCTCAATATATTCTACATATAATATATTTTTAATGTATAAAAATTATACTAAAATCGGGATAAATGTTTTCCCTCATCCTCCATTGTAAAAATAACTTATAATTAAAATTTTTTATTATATATAATCGAATTCTTAATATATAAAGTGGAGTTTTTATCATATTCAAAGTGGGGTTTTTATTACATTCGAGTTGGGTTATGTTTGGAGGCAGGTCATGGGAAAGGAGAGATATCCATATGACAAAAGGCTTTTCCATCTAAAAAAACAGAATGGTTTCATATTTAATAAAAACTGACATGTATCAATATATTATTAATAGATTTATAATCATACATGATAAATTCGGATCATCTAACAATTTCTCCTTTATCTATATATCTATATCTGGTGTTTTTTGGAGGACAAGTGTAGTCGACTTCCTAGTTGTCGAACACTCTATTGCTGCCATTGCTCACAAACAAGTGGTGGCGTATATGCTATGAGGTTTACTATATCGATTGGCCCGATGTTTTCTTCCAGACCAACCAAGCCCATTTGCTTAGATTTCTCCGTCAGCTCACTTGATTTCTTCGCAGCCTCTGTTTCGATAGTTTCCATTGACTTCCCATGGAAAGGTAGGTAAGAATTGCAGGTAAAAGATTATATATTTGGCAGCTAACTCTCAGAATCTAATACACCAGTCAGTGTAGTAAGTATATCAATCAATTCCAAGTTATCCCTTTCATTCTCCAACATGGTCTTGCTGATTTCTTCGCATCTTCATCAATAAATCCTGGTGAAAGCCATGGTACGTACTCGCATTGCATGTCAATGGTTTTATACGCATTCTGGGTGCATGAAATTTAATGGGTTATTTTCTTTTTCTTTGCAGTCTTTGATGCCGTTGATGGTTCGATCTCTGATAAGGCTGGTGATATCATTAACATCACATCCTGCAGCCTCTGTCGCAACATTACTTTACTACAGCAATCTTCTTCCGAGAGACTTTAACTTGGAGCGACTGGTTCGTCCAGAATTGCTTCATGAAGAAAACCATTTCTTTCACTTTCTCATCAGCGTCTTGACATGTTTCTGGTAGATTAATTTCACTCCCCATGTCATTCTGTTCCTTATTTTTTTTGTAACAGTAGGAAATTCTCAAGTGTAATGGGATGAATGAGTAACAATTCTTCTTTTCCAGCAACCATATCTTGTTTCAGAGAATGGTTTTCTTAATGCCTGTCCTGCCATGGCTCATAATTGCAGACTTTCTTTTTGGCAATTGTGTATATGTATATATATATATATATTATGCTCTGTATTTAGAGAGCATAATTATACCCACCTGTATTTAGAGAGTGATGATTCTAATCAGTTTATAGAATCAGATTTCCAATCGATTAAATTTGATCCATTGATCAAATTATACCCACCTGCATTGCCATGTGAATCACACAAACATCGTTCAAATTAATCAAAATGATGGCCAAAAATATAATTTTACCAGTTAAAAGGAAAGCTGGCAAATTTTTAAGTCATTATTTTCTATATTTTAAATAAAATTAAAATAAATATAAATATACACATACACGTATATTAAAATATATTAAATACAAGCAGTCAGCCTATATAAAAAAACAAATTTATTTCCTGATAAATTAACAAAATTAATATCAAAATATGTCGTGGCTGACGAAGTCTCTAGTACGAGCATTTTGGACATAAACGTAAATAAAATGAATACAAATATATTAATACATATATCATAGATTTAGATTATTTATAATTAAATTTATATTAATTTATTAATAATATAATAAAAATTATATTATATTATAAACTTATATATTTGATATACTCTCAAACATCAAATTGAAATTGAAATCTAACATTTACTATAATTTTCAATAAAAATGAATTAAATTATAATTTTATTTTTTTATAATTTTGATCCAAATATTACATTATATAATAATAATACATTTTAATTTTGGCTATTCATTATATTATATTTTATTTAATTAAATATAATCTTATAAATTTGGTTTTGTAATTTTATATTATAACTGATAACGATGTTGGAGGAATCCTGAGATCTGCACTCGAGAATGACCCAAATGCTTTAAGTTTAACCTTCCGGTGTTATAGTACAGATCTTTCATTGTTGCACTTTTAATGTCCATTTTTCATAAATATCCATGCCAAATTCGGCCAATTCTACCAGTTTCTTATTAGTTATCTTCAATGGCCAATTCCTCTTAAAGCCTTGTTGACGAAAAGCCTCATCACAATGGCCAAAATTTGTAATAGGAGCAGTAATCATAGTTTTAACTGTTTCTAGATCATGGGTTTTAAATGCTACTGAAGCTTTTTTTGAGATCTTCAGTAACCTTAACGTAAATATGTATGCTTGCATTAATGGCGACGAGACCCTGGGATGATAAAGATTTGCTTTTGCTCAATTTCATGGCAGCAGAAAGTGCGGACTTCACGTACCCAGATAATGATACTATGAGCGCGTTCAACGATGAATGGAAGTTTACAGGACCAGTACCAATGCATGGAGCTACCAGAGCAGCACATTTGACAGGGTTTTGGGTGATAGCACAGATTTCATTATGTTCAAGCTTCATGGGTGATGAAAGCTTATGGGCATGGGGAGATGATGGTGAGGGAATTGGGGAATTTGACGAGGGCCCAGATGCAGTATTGAGAGCGGCTTCTGCAGAGAAGAAGAGAATAGAAGAAAGTGATAGATTTTGCTTCTTGGTATTGGCTGTAAGGGGAAAGAAGAGCTTGGAGATATGAAGGGAATTCAACGTTGTCAATTGTTGTTACTGGTGTGTTGTTCTTCAATTCACATCCTGTTTTAGTAATTCTTGTTAGAGAGTTTTTGGGTCTAGTTGTTGGACAAAAATGTAAATGTTTTTGTTTTTGGTAGATTTTATGTAAAAAATTTAAATATTATTTAAATATTAATAATTAATAATAACTATTTATTAGTTTTTATTTATATATTAAAAAAAATTTAAACCTTCATCAATTACATTGTTAATAATTTTTTATTTATTTTATTGGGTTTTGCTTTACACTTGGTCAATGGATCTAGAGACTTCCAATTCAAGCTAGAGGAAGAGTCCCAATCGCAAAATTGACCTGGTCAAGAAAAGACTTCAATCCACCACTTGACACGAGCCCATTCTGAGGCCCAGCCCATTATTAAATACAAAATTTAATTAATCAATATTAACAAATATTAATTATAAACTAATCTCATCCAATTTTTAAAATAAAACTAAAAGTTATCACCTATCTTAAACATTCAAACATTTTATTTGGTAATTAAATTTAAATAATTATTTTTAGCAATATATATATATATAGTTAATTGCTAAGCTCTCTTAAGAAAAATTTTGTGGAAAAAAAAAAAGGAATTAAATTAAAATTAAGACGAAAAATCAAAAAAGCTTCTCTGAAATACCTAATAATAATAAAAGGTTTTCAGCAGGTGTGTGTTTCTTCTAGTGTTTGTTCAAAACAGAGAGTTCTAGAATCGCCAAAGCCACCTCCTTCCTCTTATAAGGTATGTTAATAGATCAATCAGCTTCTGTCCATCTAAATTCGCAGATCTGTAAGCTCTTTCCCTTAGATTTCTTCTCCGTATCTTCGAGTTTTTTTTTGCATCTTTGATCATCTGATTGCTACTTCGGCACCTTCCTTCTTTGTTTTGTTATTTCCGGTGATTGGTGCTTATTTTTAATGATTTTTTCGATGTGCTTGTTTTGGTTCAGATTTTACTTTTTTCCTCGATCGGAAGTTTGCTCAGTCTTTACGTTACATAAATTTGGAAAACCTGCTTAAAATTTATGCAACAATAATTGCTTTGTTTCTTTTTTCCCTTTTTTTGATTACTATCTGCAAGTGCATTGCTGCACAATTTAGGTAGCTGATTTCTGATGTCTGTTCTTTGTTTCTAAGCGGTAGCTGATTTATGCGCATTTTAGGTTATTCTTTATGCACATTATTTTGTTGTTTTTTTATTTGGTTTATTTTTTTCTTTTGATTTCTTTGTTATATTTTTTATATTAGACTTGTTTCTTTGCGTGATATGAACATTGTTTAGTTTGATTAGTTTCATTGAATGCAAAAGGGGGATGACTGTTAGGCAATATTAATAATATTGCCTTTTCTTTTTTTTTTTTGCTAAGCTAGCAGATGCTAGCAGGCTTCAGATCGAGTTAATTGGTTTGTTTGGACCTTGGATGAAGCTTTGAATTGTGGATTTCAGGGATCAAAATATTTAGCTGATTAAATGAAATATTCTGGAGTAAAGTTATTGTCAACTCTTGTCAGATGTTTGAATTAGCTACCAGCACATCTTATGGTTTCAACTGTTTTACGTTCAACTTAATTGTGTAGCTACCCATTCATGGGTCCATGGAATTAGTATTTGGCTTCTAAAGTTCCGTCTAGGTTATTGTTGCTGTTCACTTGAACTAAAGGTTTTACCTACCTGCAAAAGGAGGCTGATTCTTCTTGGTTACATATTTGTTGGATGCTTTCAAGAATTTAATGCGGATAGTTATCTTATTTAACTTAAATGTTTTTGTTTTAGTTTCTTTGGTTTCTAAATTTTAATGCATTACATTTCAATGCACAGTTCAAACTAGGTTATGCCAAACATGTTTTCTGTCATCAGCTTATTTAATTGCAGTATAATTGATGTACAAAGTTTTTAATCCAGGTGACTTCATACTTTGCGAGGAGCATTGACGTGCCAATCAAATTAGTGATAGTTAGAAAATGAGTGTTGTTGGATTTGATTTTGGCAATGAGAGCTGCCTTGTTGCGGTTGCAAGGCAAAGAGGGATTGATGTGGTACTTAATGATGAATCTAAACGTGAAACTCCTGCTGTTGTATGTTTTGGTGAAAAGCAGAGGTTCATTGGGACTGCAGGTGCTGCCTCAACAATGATGAACCCTAAAAACTCCATATCGCAGATCAAAAGGTTAATTGGCCGTCGATTCTCTGATCCTGAGCTGCAAAGGGATCTTAAATCATTTCCCTTTGCTGTAACTGAAGGTCCAGATGGGTTCCCTTTGATTCATGCACGATATTTGGATGAAATGGTCACTTTTACACCAACCCAAGTTCTAGGAATGGTTTTGTCAGATTTGAAAGGCATAGCTGAGAAGAATCTAAATGCAGCTGTAGTGGATTGCTGCATAGGGATTCCAGCTTATTTTACTGACATCCAAAGAAGGGCTGTTTTGGATGCAGCCACAGTTGCAGGACTGCGCCCTCTCCGTTTGATTCATGAAACCACAGCCACAGCACTGGCATATGGTATTTATAAGACTGATTTGCCAGAGAATGACCAACTAAATGTTGCTTTTGTTGATGTCGGACATGCAAGCATGCAAGTTTGCATTGCTGGATTCCAAAAAGGTCAGGTGAAGATATTGGCTCATTCTTATGATCGATCTTTGGGTGGTAGAGATTTTGATGAGGTTTTGTTTCATCATTTCGCTGCAAAGTTCAAGGATGAGTATAAGATTGATGTTTTCCAAAATGCTAGGGCTTGTCTTAGGCTTAGAGCTGCTTGTGAGAAGCTGAAAAAGGTTCTTAGTGCCAACCCTGAGGCTCCTTTGAATATTGAGTGCTTAATGGAAGAAAAGGATGTTAGAGGCTTCATTAGAAGGGATGAGTTTGAACAGATCAGCATTCCAATTTTGGAGCGTGTTAAGAAACCTTTAGAGAAGGCCCTTGAAGATGCTAAGCTAACAATTGAAAATGTTCACACGGTTGAGGTGGTAGGTTCTGGTTCCAGGGTGCCTGCTATAATTAAGATATTGACTGAGTTCTTTGGGAAGGAGCCTAGGCGTACAATGAATGCCAGTGAGTGTGTTGCTCGGGGATGTGCCTTGCAGTGTGCTATTCTCAGTCCTACATTCAAAGTTAGAGAATTCCAGGTAAATGCTCTACTCTAACTTGCTCTAGAAGCATTCTTTGTTATTTTTACAGGGTATTGCTTTATTCAGTAGTTAACACTTTGTAAAACATTCATATTTTAATGGGTTCTAACATTTCTGCCGTTTCTCCCTTGTCACGTATGTGTTGATGATGTGGTTGACTGTATTTTTTGCAGGTCAATGAGAGCTTCCCATTTTCTATTGCTTTATCATGGAAAGGTGCTGCTGCAGATTCTGAGAATGGAGCAGATAATCAGCAAAGCACTGTTGTCTTTCCAAAAGGAAATCCCATTCCCAGTGTCAAGGCTTTGACATTTTACAGGTCAGGGACTTTCACTGTGGATGTACAATATGTTGATACAAGTGACCTGCAGGAGCCTCCAAAGATCAGTACATACATGGTAGAGTATCCTGTTCAACATGTTTATGGTATTATGGTACCGCTTTACAGTAAGTTGCTAAAGTTTTTATATCATTCTGTTTGCCAGATTGGTCCTTTCCAGTCTTCTACAAGTGAACGGGCGAAGGTGAAGGTCAAAGCTCGTCTTAATCTGCATGGAATTGTTTCTGTTGAGTCAGCAACGGTAAACCTTGTTGAGGCTTTGTAATTCTAGTTTGAGTCTTCTTTTATATTATTGCTGAGAAGTTTATATTGTTGATGGTTTTATTAGCTTTTGGAGGAAGAGGAGGTTGTGATACCTGTCACAAAAGATGAATCAAAGGACGCTGCCAAGATGGAGACTGAAGAAGCTTCTAGTGATGCTGCTGCTGCTAATGCGGCTGATGTCAATATGCAAGATGCCAAAACTGCTGAAGTTTCTGGAGCTGAGAATGGTGTTCCCGAGTCTGGGGACAAGCCCACTCCAATGGAAACGGAGACCAAGGTAAATTCAGCCTAGTAGATGAATTTGGATCATGAGATATGAACACCAATTTATGAAGAGATTATGGCTCTTACCCTTCATATGGTTCCTTTTCCCCTTTTGTCAGGTTGAGGCTCCAAAGAAGAAAGTGAAGAAGACAAACATACCTGTGGCAGAGCATGTTTATGGTGGAATGCCTCCAGCAGATGTGCAGAAAGCAGTGGAAAAGGAATTTGAAATGGCATTGCAAGATAAAGTTATGGAAGAAACCAAAGACAGGAAAAATGCTGTTGAAGCCTATGTCTATGATATGAGAAACAAGGTTGACATTTTTCACTGAAATTTTCATGATTTTCTTTGATGTTTTTTAGCAATGGTGTATGGAAACTAATGTCTCTTTCATGTTCAGCTTTGTGACAAATATCACGAGTTTGTCACTGATTCAGAGAGGGAGGGCTTCACAACCAAACTGCAGGAGGTTGAAGATTGGTTGTATGAAGATGGTGAAGATGAAACCAAAGGCGTTTACATTGCCAAACTTGAAGAGCTCAAAAAGGTAAATTTTCTTTTTCATGCTAATGATTTGTTTTTGTATTTTGTCTCTCTTTCTCTTCTTGTTGTTGAACTATTTATAAGAGTTGCATGTTTGATGATATAATGGAATGCAGCAAGGAGATCCCATTGAAGAGCGCTATAAGGAGTACACTGAGAGAGGATCTGTTATCGATCAACTTACCTACTGTATAAATAGTTTCAGAGAGGCAGCAATGTCAAATGATCCCAAATTTGACCACATTGATTTGGCTGAGAAGCAGAAAGTATGTTCTTTTGGGATATCCCAGAATCTGGTTATATTTCCACAAGTTGTTTAGTTTTCTTGAAACTGTTACTTTGATCTGCTGTAGGTATTGAATGAGTGCGTGGAGGCGGAAGCATGGTTAAGAGAGAAGATGCAACAACAGGACTCACTTCCTAAATATGCTAACCCGGTTCTCTTGTCAGCTGATGTCAGAAAGAAGGCAGAAGCAGTTGACAGGTATTTCTGTTACAATGCTCTTGCTTCATCCGTGGTCGCGTGACTAGGATTTTGATATCTGTCAAGTTTTATGCATCTTGTTTTTGCATAAGATGCTTTAATTATATTTGATACTAATGTATGTTCTTTTTGGTGTTCTAGGGCTTGTAAACCTATAATGATGAAGCCAAAACCTAAACCAGCAAAACCGGCAACTCCTGAAACTCCAGCAACACCTCCTCCTCAGGAAGGTGAGCAGCAAGCACAGAGTGGAGGCACTGATGCTGGCCCCAAGGACAACACTGGAGCTGACAACGGTGAAGTTCCACCAGCTTTTGCGGAAGAGATGGAGACCGACAAGCCAGAGTCTTCTGCTGCATGAATCATCGGAATGCGGTTCATTTTAGTTGAAATATTTGGTTCGTGATGTATAAGAATTGTTTTGAGTTCGAGGCAAACTTGGATGGTAGGGCATGGGGAAATGGGATGTTTTGTAAAAGCCTTTTCCCGTTAGATGGTCTACCGTACTTTTATTATTTATCCGCGAGTTTCTGGAGTTCAGATTTTACGAGGAAGACATTCGTAGAGAAATTAAACGCCAATTCAAGTCCTTCTCATGTTCTGTTATTGGGTAGGAAAATTCATGCTTTCAAGGCCTTCAGGCCTTTACTTTCTTTGGATATGTACCGTATGCCTTGGTCTACTACCACCACTACTGTCATTTTGGTCCTATATTTGGTTTTTCTCATTATAAATTGATGTTTTTTCTATAGTTATCACGTGCCATCTGTTGATAAAGAGTATGCAAGTACGAGCAACCATTATCATATACAAAAGCTAGGCATGAGTTAGATTATCATCGTTGCCTCCTCTTGCATTACTAGTTATAATCAATATTAGTATTCTAATACTAATATTTATAATTATAGAAATGGCTAATACGCTTATAAAACTAGTTGGATGCTGGAATTGGCATCAACTAATTATATAGTTCATTTATTTATATAATTGTTCAATGGACCGGCTAAATTTGTATGGAAGAATCCACACAAAAACAACAAAAAAAAGTTAAAACTCATTCGATGAAGCTCATCAATTTTTGATCAACGGAATTAAATTAAACAGAATCTTTGATTAAATTAGTGGGCTTTGCTTACTTATTTATTTAATACTATTATACAAACATTTTAAAATCAACCAACTCGATGATTTTTATAATTATCCCGGATCCCAAATTATATGTTAATAGCATAATCAGGGTTCAATGTCTATGATCCATTACATCAGAAGATGAGCGAGCTCATACAAAAGCCCAATCCATATATATATATGCAAATAAATAACTGTTATTAAAATCAAAACTTTTTTTTAAAAAAAATAAGGGTTTTAGTTCAATTGGCGTTCTAGTGCTTCCACAATCGAATCAGGAAAATTCTAGAATCCCATAAAGCACCCACCACCTCTTCCCCTCAACCTTTTCCTCGTATTTAAGCCCTACATGTCAGTTCCCACATCTTTGTTTCTCGCAGATCTCCTCAGCTACTTTCCTTAAATTCCTTAGCTTCTTCACTTCTTTGCTTACTGCAGTCTCCCTTCAGTCGGTCTTCTCTTTGTTGTTCAGGTGCATGTTGCCTAGATTTCATCCTTGTTTTCATCTTGCTTCATTTGGGATGCTGATTTCGCTTTTTGATTCGAATTTTGGGCTTTGTTTTGATTGCTGAAATTTAAATGACCTCTCAATGTTGTTTCTTCGGTTAAGTTTGATTTTTTTTTTTGTTCTTTGCTGGGTTTTTGTTTATGCACATTGTGGGTGCTTATTATGCACATATTTTTTTTTCTTTCTTTTGGTTTCTTTTGTTATGTTTGTATGTTTTGTTGTCTAAATTATTCTGTTTATGATATTAGTTTTGGGTTGCATTCACTTCTTTCCCAGTGATTCACATGCATTAGAAGCTGATTTGTATTGAATTTGTTCTTGTTCATCGATATATTTAAATTGAAGCATAGCTTGTTCACAAGTGCTTTATGTACAGGTGATTGCAAACTTCCACAAGGATTACACCGATTTGTCCATTAGATCGATTATAATTTTGCAAAAATGAGCGTTGTTGGATTTGATTTTGGCAATGAGAGCTGCATTGTTGCAGTTGCACGGCAAAGAGGGATTGATGTCGTACTTAATGATGAATCTAAACGTGAAACTCCAGCTATTGTATGCTTTGGTGAGAAGCAGAGATTCATTGGAACTGCAGGGGCTGCTTCAACTATGATGAACCCTAAAAACTCTATATCCCAGATCAAGCGGTTAATTGGTCGTCAATTCTCAGATCCTGAGTTGCAAAGAGATCTAAAGTCATTCCCTTTTGCTGTAACTGAAGGGCCAGACGGGTTCCCCTTGATTCATGCACGGTATTTGCGTGAAATGGGAACATTTACACCAACACAAGTTCTAGGAATGATTTTGTCAAATCTGAAAGGCATAGCTGAAAAGAATCTAAATGCGGCAGTGGTTGATTGTTGCATTGGAATTCCAGCTTATTTCACTGACCTTCAAAGAAGGGTTGTTATGGATGCAGCCACAATTGCAGGATTGCATCCTCTCCGTTTATTTCATGAAACCACAGCCACCGCATTGGCATATGGAATTTATAAGACCGATTTGCCAGAAAATGATCAACTGAATGTTGCTTTTGTTGACATTGGACATGCAAGCATGCAAGTTTGCGTTGCTGGATTCAAAAAAGGTCAGGTGAAGATATTGGCTCATTCTTATGATCGATCTTTGGGTGGTAGAGATTTTGATGAGGTTTTGTTTCATCATTTCGCTGCAAAGATCAAGGAGGAGTATAAGATTGATGTTTTCCAAAATGCTAAGGCTTGTCTAAGGCTTAGGGCTGGTTGTGAGAAGCTAAAGAAGGTTCTTAGTGCCAACCCTCAGGCTCCTTTGAATGTCGAGTGCTTAATGGAAGAAAAGGATGTTAGAGGCTTCATTAAAAGGGATGAGTTTGAACAGATCAGTATTCCAATTTTGGAGCGTGTTAAGATACCTTTAGAGAAGGCCCTTGAAGACGCTAAGCTAACAATTGAAAATGTTCACATGGTTGAGGTGGTTGGTTCTGGTTCTAGGGTGCCTGCTATAATCAAGATATTGACTGAGTTCTTTGGGAAGGAGCCTAGGCGTACAATGAATGCCAGTGAGTGTGTTGCTCGGGGATGTGCCTTGCAGTGTGCTATTCTCAGTCCCACATTCAAAGTTAGAGAATTCCAGGTAAATGCTCTATTCTAACTTGGTCTAGTAGCATTCTGTTTTTGTGTTGATCTTAAGCTACTTCTGCTTCAATAAACATATATATATTTATGTTACAAGAAACTACGGACATGAAGTACAAGAAAATATCAACATGAAATGAACACTCTAATCTAAAGTATGTTTATAAATATATATATATATATATATATATATTTATAAACATACTTTAGATTAGAGTGTTCATTTCAT